>VCJN01002166.1:0-180808 GCA_006384855.1 Tetraselmis striata | reverse complement strand
TATCCTGACTGGATCTTCTGACGTCCACACTGCTCTCGATGGGTGCCATTTCTTCATTCACCTCTCGGACCAGCAACTTGGATCCGCAATCACAGCCGTTCAAACACAAGCTGAGGACCTCATCTATCACGTCCTGACTTGGGCCAAGGATTGCGGGATGAAGATGGGCAGCTCTCTGCGTCACGACGCTGAGTACTACCTCTACGTCAGGAAGCCCCCGCCAAGCATCATAGCTGACAACATCCGTTTCAATGATCCCCGAAGGTGAGATTTGATCCGTGGAAAATAGCCGGCTTGTATATTCTACTCGCTAAGCCGGTTGTGCCTTTCCAGGTTCTCTACATCCATCATGTTGGGTCACTTCAAAGACAGTTCGAAATTGAAGGACGAGAACAGACAGACGGTGAACAAGTACCAAAAGCCTATCGCTCTCTTCGCCAAGCACCTTAAGATGGCGGCAACAGACGGGACAACAATCGTCGACGTCACAGCCGGAACCGGGACAACCGCGGTGCGTGAGGGGTGCAACCCGGGTGAGTGTCTTAATGGGGTCAGCATAAAAAAATTAACGCCTTGTGCGGTTTGCCACGCCTTTTCCAGGTCGCTGCGGCCTTTTCCGTGTGGTGGGACCATATGGATCATAGCTACTCGTTCACACACAGGAACTTGAAGATGATCCTCATTGACAACCAGAAGACGCAAATCGCTGGGATGAAGTCCAGGATGACCTCATGGTTCAAAGAGAAGCCATGGGACGAGACTCAACAACTGCGTCCAAGTGACTTCGAGAAGTGGCCGGGTCTACCCCGTCCAATGACCGAGTTAGAGGAGCTGGAAGAGCGTGCAGCGGCGGAGAAGAGGAGGCAACAGGCAGCGGAGCGCCGAGGGGATTATGTGATCGAAGATGAGGATATGTAGTACAATTCCGCAAAATTAGCCGCTCATATGTTTTGTCCCGGCTTTGACAGAGTTTCAGCCCCGGACGGCACAAACTACTTGGTAGCCATCACGGCCCCCGCTCTTTTTTGTCCCAGTTTGGACAGAGTTTCAGCCCCCGGTGGCGCAAACTTCTTGTAACCATCCCGTTTCCTTCACTCTTTTGATTTGTCCCTGCTTGGACGGAATTGGTTTCCCCGACTTGGCACAAAATGAACCAACCGGCATTCATATTAGCTTTCAATACCACTGCTGCCCCCAAACCCTAATTTAGACCTAACCACAATGCACCGCGTGCCTCGGGGCAAAATAGGTTGCATTACTGTTGTAATCTCACTAGTACAATGGCTCTCGTATGCAGTCGTTCCGTGACATACTCGTTATAAACTCCATCAGGCGCATATCACACGTTATCGCAACCCTATTTCCGCGGTGGACTATTTTGCCATAGGCTCTAGAAGCGCCCGACAATCACGCATCATGGTGCGGGATAGCGCAATAGCGCGCGGCAGTGGGCGGCGAGGCGCGGCACAGGACGGGCGGAAGAAATCATTTACATCCGGTTTCGGCCGGGACCGCCACTCGAGGTCGTGCCACTGCGGAGGGCATGCTGATCGCGGGTGGCGGCAGCGGCTATTGCTGCCACGGCAGCCTAGCGGCATGCCCGCGACCCGAACGGCCCACCGCCGGCCCTGGCCCCATCACCGCCCCGGCCCCAGGCCGGCACTCGTCTGCCGGCCGCCGGCTTGGCGGGCTGCTTGGCCTTCTTGGCCGGGGGCTCCCGGCTACTGCCCTCGTCGACGTTGTCGCCGGGGAAGGCTTGCGTGGCGGCCAGGTTCTTGACCGCGTTGGTGTTGTGCTTGAGGATGACACCCACCCTCTTCTGGTGCTCCCTCAACGCGCCCACCGCCATGCCGTTGAGCTATGGCGACGTGCGTGCAACGGTGCCTGCCAGCGGCAACGCCACGGCCTTGCTCACCGCGGCCGGACGGGGCGTAGCCGACGAGCGCTGAACACTCGATATATATACTATGGGGACGGCACGACATGGTACGGGTAGAAATTACGGTACTCGTCGAAACGGGGTCGCCTAACCGCGCTTAACACGGTACTTGTACTGGATCCGTACTCAATTTTACTGTGCGATTACTGTATTCCGTATCACCCGCGCCTAACCCTCGCCTATATCCGCTTACAGTCAGCTTATCTTCGCCTATCCGGCGGTGGTCGCGAGTACCCGCGCCGAGCCATTACTGCCATGGCAGTATCCGTACGCTAACGGTACGTGATATGTGTCCCTTGCGCACTTTTCGCCCCTCGAGTACCCGCTACACGGGCGCGCGAGGGCGCTCGGCGCTAGTCGGCCAGAAGCTGAAGCGGCGCGAGTACCGGTACCGTACCGGTTCTGACGAAGTGTTGGCTGCGCCGCGCTGCTTGTAGTGATATAAGTCCGACGGAAGTGCCGCTTATCATTCCCATTTTCCCACCTGCTCACCGTGCGTAACCCGCGACTGGCTTCGAGCCAGTCTCCCATGCGATGCCTCGCGGCGGCCAGCGAGGAGTCAGTTCGAGGACCATCTTTCAACATAGCAAGGATGCACATGGCAAGGTCGTTGGGGTGCAGTGCCGTGTGTGCAAGAAGACACTCGGCGGGACCAGCCGCCACTTCAGAGAGCGCCATGTCAAATTTGCGGCGAACCCTGCCTGCTCGGCAGAGCAAGCCCGCTTACTGGCAAGTGCCCGTTAGTGCTAACACGTAGGTCTGCGATGTATGGAGTGCACGCATGAATGCATAGCCCTCAACGTAACGGTCACCTCCCGCCCCTTTTCTCATATGAAGAAAACAGTAGGCTCTTCGCCGTCGCAAGCGCTCGATGAGCCAGCAGCGTCGCTCGAACCGTCCGCCCCTGCGTCTCCCCCCGCGACACGGACACCCCCTCGTCCGCGCCGAACCCGAACTCGGGCAGCCCAACGCAGCGTTCCTGACCAGAGGAATGACGTCGGCCGATAGGTTGGTGTTCGGTTCATGTCAAACCATAATGAGTTGGTCATCACTGCGACGCTCCCCAACGACAAGGTTTGGGTGCGGCATCACGACGGACGGTAATGCCCCACTTGTGCCTCGCCCCAAGCCCTCTTGCTGGCCTACTGCTTCAACTCCCAACCACTTTAACCTTCGACCCACCAGTAGATGACATCGCCTTGTTATGTGCTTTCCCCGTGGCCGCTTTTACAGCACACGCGTGATGCAATTGTCAGCCGTTCGCGAATAAATACTTTCTCGATGGTTTACATTGGACGGTGGCAGCTCGGAGGAGCCGCCCGCCCCTATGGAAGGCAATTGGTGTCGGAGCTGCGGGCAGTATGTTTACCCGCCGCCCGCTGACATCGACATGATGTCTGACCCTGAGCACAGCTTTTCCACGCAGGAGGGCCGTTGGAGACTGCACGACAGCGGTGAGTATCCTTGCCCACCTTGCTCGTCGACTCCCCACCATTAGATCGCTCGCAATGCATGCTCTTATTATTGTCACATTTTCGGCTGACTAAATGTTGTGTTGTTACGGCTGCACCTCGCAGCCGACGAGCCTGGCGTCGCCTCCTGCATGGAGTGCGAAGCCCCGCGTTTCGTTCAGGTTCGGAAGAATAGGAAGATCATTCTGGAACCAGATGGCATCTCCTTTGACTTCGGCATCATAGAGATCCTGTGGCGAATGCTGCGGCGCCCCGACTCCGCCGCCAACCAGCCGTACATGCAAGACCTGTCCAAAAACGCGTTCATGGACTCTGACTTCGGGAGGCAGTTGAAGGAGGCAACTGACGGAGTCATAGCCGACGCGGCAAACCTCATCATGGACGTTGGGATCGACGGGGTCCAGCTCACCAAGTTCAAGCATCACTCCGCGACTATGTATGTGTCACGGGTAGCCAATGTCCCGCGGTAAGGCTGTATATGCATGAGTGCATGTGGTGTTGATGCCCCTTGTTTTGATTGTGGGGCTAACGATTACTGAATATATATCCTCTCTGTTACCATGCCACTTTGCTGACATGCACTGTGCAGCTGGAGCGTCCAATTCTGAAATCCTGATTGTGGTGCCTGGGCCGCATGAAGCGCCCAACACTGGGAGTTTCTTGAAGGAGACCTTCGCTGCGATGAAGCAATTACAGGAGGAACCCCTTCCGTTTGGCCGGCGCTATGCCGCGCCATCGTTGTCAAGTGCTGCTGATGCACCGCCAACTACTGATGGTACCCCCCCCCCCCTTACCTTCTCCATTAATGTGCAAGATGTGCTAACATAAAGTGCTCTCTCATGCTAAACGGTATGACATATATATGCATATATGCTATTATAAAATACACTCAACCATCGTATGTGTGGCTTGTGCAAATGCAGATGCCGCCGCCCCCCCCCCCGGTGGGTGCAGTAAAGTGTTCCTTGGAGCGCTTCACAATGACTCTCCTGCCAGGTACAAGCTGACTGGCAGGGGCTACCACGCGGCTTTCCTTGCCTGCATGTGGTGCCTCTTCCAGGGCATCCACTTTGACGGAGCTGTGCGCTTCCTGGGGTACTTCGCAGCCGATGCGCAGACAATGTGGCATCAAGCGTTCAACCCTATTCTGCCCCCGGGGAACGGAGTGAGGGATACGCGGGCGCGGCAGGAGGGCGAAGCGCAGAAGCGATGCATCACGGAGGTTCTGCGAGACCCCGGACGGCAATGCGTCCAGTCGTGCTTTGCCGGCGCGGATGGCTCCGTGCTCACGGACACCGAGCTGGAAGCGCTCCAGCGCGCCTCCGCCGCTGGCAAGCTGCCCAGGGGACTCACTGGCTCCGCCCATGCGCATGCTGCATATGACATTCTGGGCGCCACATATTCAGTATCGTGAACTCCCACGCTCTGCCGTTACATCATGCCCTCCTGCTGGGGGTGGTGAAGACATATTTGCTCAGGATGGGGGAGGTGCAGGTGCGGTCCCGTGGCCCTGGCAGCGCCATGATCAAGTTCAAGAATTTCTATCGGGTGTGACGCCCTTGCCTGCATGCATACCTGCGTGTATATTATTGTCAATACAGTGTTGTAGGCCGGCGACTGACATGTGACTGCTTCGTTTGTGCTGCTTGCGCAGATATACGATCAGCGCGTGAAAAACATCAAGGTGACCAATGACTTCGGGCGGCCTCCCATCATCATCATGGGCGGCTCTTCCATGTTTCCGAACTGGGCAGCGGCGAGCTTTCAAGACTTCAGCCTTACATACTCGCACTCGGCCATGGAGTGCGCCCCCCCCCCCCCCTTCTAAACATTTCATGTTTCTCCTTTGTGGATTATTGTGCCTGATGCGGACCACTAACTGCACATGCATGCTGCCGTGCTGTGCGCAGTGACCTCTTGAAGAAGCTGCCGAAGCACTGGCACACCGCTTTCATGTGCCTAACTGATGTATGCCGTCATTACCTGAAGGCAGATGCGGCAGTATATGCCAAGCCTGGTGAGACAGAGGCGTCGTTGCTTGGGCGGATACTGGAGACGGACAACGCCATCGACAGCCGTCGCCTCGATGGCGCAGCCAACCTGATACGCTTCGCGAAGATATGCGAGCATCTCTGCGGGGACTTCCGCTTGATGTGCAGCAACCTGCATGTGCTTGTGTGCAGGTTGGCAGCTCAGGAGAAGGCACGGGGCTGCACAGCCCGGGAAGTTGAGATGTTTCTGGAGAGGGGGGTCAGCCCCCCCCCCCCCCCCCCCCCCCTTGCTGCCCCTGTGCGTGATGTCATGTGGTCGCTGACATCAAATAACTGCTTGCTGCGTGCAGGTCAGGTACTTCCGGAAGGTCGTTGTTGGCAAGTGCAGCAAGGACCCAGAAAGGGCTTTCGCTGTGGAGGTCATGAAGCAGGTGCGCCCCCCCTCCCCCCCCCCCCCCCCCCCCCGCCCTCTGTCCCGCTGCCCCTATGCTGTCATTTGTCTCATTGCCCATGTTGCTATGCAGATGAGGCTAGAGGACTTTGAGCTCCTTTACAATGACATGGTCACCAGCATGCGCCGGGACCGGGGCAGTAAATCAACAATAGCGAAGAAGGCACACGCAGCTTTGGGTGCTGTTGGGGGGGCAGTCAGCAAGGCGCGGGTGCAGGAAGAGTTCTGCGAGGAGGGGGTTGATGTCCACGCACACTGTTGCTCTCTTCAAGACGTATGTGGAGGAGTTTGGCCCAGACAGGCTGAAGGTGCAGGACATAAGGGAGGATACAACCAACATAAAGTAAGTGTTGTTGTTGTCATCCGTGTCTGCCAGGGTCCATGTGTCTTATTCAAGATATATAATAATAACATCAGTATATAATATCTTACATCCATCATCTGTCCGATTGTGTCACTCCCCCCCCCCCCCCCCACCTACTATGACCTACTATGGCCGAATGGAGGCCTTGAAGCCCGACCAGGAGTCCTACACGGTGTATTGCTCCCGTGCCTACAGCCGTCTGCCGAAAGGCAACGCGTGGGTGCTCACCGCCCAGCGATGGGAGAACTTGGGTGCAGGGCTCGTGCCGGTGGACTTCTACATCCGTCAGACTACTGATGAACAGCGGAAGGACGTGGCGTTCATGCCAACCGGCTCTGCAAAGGCCGAGAACCAGGACATGTTCCAAGAGATCCTGCAGGTCGAGGTAAGTTATTTCGTTGTCGCTGAGCGCCACCGCAAAGACAACGCGTTGGCTGCGCCTCCCGTTGTCTTTGCAGTCGGAGATGCCCACCGTGGGAGCCGTGTGCCATCAGCGCCTATCAGCACTGGACTGTGGGAGGGCCCGATCAACACTGTCTTCCAGCAGGACTTCGTCTTCCCGCCCAGCATTGTGCATGGCAGACTGGCCACATACACATGGACAGAGGCCATCAGCACTGCTGGTAGGGGGCGGAAGGCGGGCCCGCCGGGGACTTCTTTGCGACTACCGAGCCTAGCCAAAAACATGGCGATTACACGGTATATACAGCGATTGCAAGCCCATTCCGTGGGAAAATCGGCTTACCGGGCCATTACAGTGTAATTACGAGACAAGCTGGGAGGCTAGTGTACGATCGGCTTACCGTAAAACGTAGTGACTTGGCGGGGTTCGGACACAACAGTGGCTTCCGAGCGCGGCGTCAACTCGCAGACCTCCTCCACTAGCCTCCTAGACTGTCTCGTAATTATAATGTAATGGCCCGTATTCGCGATTTTCCCATGGAATGGGCGTGTAATCGCCGTATCTACCGTGTAATGTAATCGCCACTTTTATGCTAGGCTCGGTAGTCGAACTGGCGTGGCCGGCTCGCCTGCGTTCCGTAAAATGCTACCAGTAGCATGCTGTACCATCCCTACATTGCGCAGTCCATTGGACCCACATTGCGCCTCGCGCGGCTACCCGTAATTGTTGGCACTTTCGTCACACTGTACTTTAACGCCTCACAAGCTCCGTGACGACGCAACGGCCTAGGTTTCAAACCGCCGGCTGAATAGTTGGACACTTCACCATGCATATCTGCATCATGAGCGCCAATGACTAGCTCCTACCAACCTCCGCCGCTGCGAGCCGCCGGCGCAAAGTAGTGGTGTGCCATGGGGCGTCGAAACTCCAAGTTAGCTCCGTATTCTTGAAGGCCACGAGGGCTGGACCGCTGCCAAGGGGAGCGACTTGGGAAGAGGTGACCAAGAGAGTGCGCTGCCACGCGTGTGGCGCCTACGTCTCGAAGACTCACTTCTACGGTACTCACATATGGACGGAGGCGTGCGCCGAGCCTCCGGGCACCGCCGCGCCTGTCGCAGCCGGTGGTGATGGCGCCTCTGCTGCACCGTACGTCCGTCACGCCTTTGCTCCGTCCGGACCCGGTCAGACCGAAACGCGGGGCGAGCCGGGTGATGCATCGATGCCGTTGCCGCCGCCATCGCCCCCGCCTCCATCCCTCTCCGCCGCTCCCGACTCCCCGAAACGAATCAGCCCAACCATCTGGCCGCTCGCATTAGTAACGGCCGCGTGATCCACCGGAGCGACAAGCATGACAGCTTACTCAAGAACACCGGCCACTACCGACCCTTGTGACCGGTGCAGCTGTTGTGATATCACACAATCATGACAGCACCTCCCGAAACATGGGACATCCCCATCACTAATTACCACAACAGGTTCTTCCCTGCCACATATAGCGAATACTTACTCCTGCCAGTGAAGGAGGGCATCGCAACCCCCACTAATCCTACTAGCCGGCTCATCGGTGGATAAATACTGAGCAACACTTAGCTATTCCGGTCAGCTCCCTTCCCCCATCTCACGTTAGCAGATGTAGGCGGAACGCCTTTGGTGCCTAAGCCGTCTGCTGAGCTCTGAATGGGACATGCTTGACTTAGGAAAGGGCAGAAGGGGGGCGCTGCTGTCCTAGCTACAGCCCGTTGGAGGGATGAGGGGCTTGGACACACAAGAGGACGGCGGGTAGCTTGAGCTGTAATTACATCTAGTGTCCCCTACCATGGTTAGATATAGCAAGCCCTAATAGCAACTCAGTCTGAGTGAGCCATTGGACGCAGCAGACTAGCAGTTGTAATCAATTTCAATTTCACACCGGAGCCCCTTGAGCACATTCACCCCACTCGGGTTCGAGACTAACGAGGAGCAGAGGTCCTCGTCCCATGAGAAGCCGGACTGCACGCGAGGCAGTCGCGCGCCCATGAGACATCCTTGACGGCGAGTCCCACAAGATGGTCGTTCTCCAACACAACGTGCATGAACGCCTTGCTGAGGATCCACCGCACAATGTCATACCTCCCCGCAGCGGCCGTTGACTCGATGTCCCCGAGCTCGAAAGTAATTCCTTGCTCCAACAACCACTCTTGAACCTCCACGTGGCCCCCTGCCGCCGCGGGCGACGATATGAATCTGAGATCCGCGTTGAACCCTTGATTGCGAATCCATTTTTATAGTGTCACGAGGTGACCTCCTTGCGCTGCAACAGATCTCACGTCCCGGTGAACCAAGCAACTCGTGATCGCGGCTTTGTGAAGGTTCTCCAGCATCCACTCCAAGACGTGCGTATGACCAGCGGGGGCGGCAGCTCTCACACACTCCATGTCCCTTCTCGGGCACCGCCTATCGAGTAGCCAGATCAGAACAGCGACGTTCCCGCCCGTCGCAGCGGCCTTGAACGTAGCCTCGTCCCAGGCACCGCGGGCCCTTCGCACCCAATTCGCGAGCGGGGGGTACGTCAACGTTCTCTGGTGGAGCTCACCGACAGCGGTGTCGGACATACCCATACAGATATCATCAACCCACTAGATAGCGGAAAGACGACCCGGAAGACCACCCACTAGATAACGGAAAGACGACCCGCCTAAGCGACAGTACTGCACAAGCTAGGCTCCAATACAAGCCACGCCCACGCACAGGCCGCGGTCTCACCGTGAGATAACTCGCTTGAAGCAAGTGTCTTCAGTCTGCACTGGCTTGGGTCGCGCTGGGCCTAGCTCCACACCAAAGCCGCTCTCTCGCCGGGTTTGAACGCGTTCGCAGTCGGTCCTTTCAGCCAGTTGAGAACATGTACATTGTTTGAGCGGACGGCCGCCCGTGCAGCCTTTCGCGCAAGGGGCGACCCCGTTCGGAAGTAGTCGACAGATCCTCCAGACTCCCGAGACGCCAAGCACTAGAGAACCAACAAGTTCCCGGACTCCGCGGCTCCTTCACATGCAGAGAGCGCAGAGAAAATACCAACTTCCTTACTCGGATCCGAGCGTAGGGGATCTCGGAACACCTCGTACATGATTTCAGCGGATTCCCCCCGCGCAAGCCCAGGAACCGGCAGAGCGCATGGGTCGCACCCCGCTTGTCTCTCATAAGCCCGGGGCGGTGAATGCACCACTTCAGTCTGGTCATGGACCCCGACGCCGCACTTGACACCGGGAGGATCCGACGCGGGGCAATGACCGCGGTGGAGGCTTGGCCACCGACGGAGCCGGCGCGTGCGTCCCCCGCGGCTGGATCTTGGGCGGCGGCCGCTACGCGTTCGGAGCGCCACGCGGAGGCGAAACCGCGACAGGTTTCCGCTGCAACTGCGCGGTCGAGCTCCTCCGGAAGCTTGTGGAGAATTGTTGAAAGCACTTCTTCCGGAACATTTAGTAGACTCATCTCGTCCGTCACCGCGGCGGGGTGGTAGGCTGAGCTCGGTTGGATCGGTGGGGCTGGTTGGGTTGGAAGGGACGGAGCGGGTTCTCGCGTTGCCGCATGTGTTTGTGGCTACGGTATATATAGCGGTGGTGGAAGCGCCAGCTCGGCACGGCCGCCAGCTATGTGTAACCCATACCCCTGTTTTCAAATCGTGTACATCTTGTTGTTTTTCGAGGTGCACATCTTGCCGAGGTGTACATGTTGGCTTTCGTGAACGTCAGGCGGAACACGATCTTCCCTTTGAGACGGGGGATCTTATCAGCGGCGCGATGTATCGGCCGTTGACTGAGCTGTCTAAGGCGCCCGGAGTGTGCGAGGAGGAGGAAAAGCCTTTTCGAGACGCCGTTCCTTTCGACAGTATGATCGTGAGACTCTTCGGCGACTTTCGTGCCTCGTTAAATAAAAGAACAAGCTCGTTCGGGCGTTCTTCAACCGTCAACTATTCGAGAACCTTCATAAGACTTGGAACGAGGTCAGGTAATATGTACCTCGCAATACAGAGCAATGGGAGTCGCTCGATACTTTTATCACTCACTGCGGAAAGATGATAACGGTGAGCACTGTTTTGTTTATGTTTCGTTTGTTCAATCAAGGCTTGTTCCCTGAAATGAAAAAATCTCACGTGTATGAATTACATTTCACGTGTTGGCAAGTGAGATGCTTCAGACAAGATCTACAAGATTGTTCAGTCCAACATCATTGTTTTCCAGAGTTTTCCCACCTTCCAGGACGCCTTCATTCGGATTTTTGTTGGGTGGTTTCCATAACAACATGTTTTTTTAACCTGAGGAACTTCGTGAGCAACGTCGTCACTTCGAGACTTTTCACCGAAGGGGATTTATTTCGACGGTCTCTCTGTGCCAACAATGGCTAACATAAACATCGCCACTATGCTTCCTGGACATTCTTCATATTCTTCCGCGCCTCCTCATATCGTGTATTAGATGGTAAGTCTATGTGTATGTGAAGTGACCGCCTTACCTTTAGGTTTGAGGTATACCGTATGGGTTTTTGAAAGTTTCGATTTCTTTCGTAGGAGCATGTTTGTGCTGCAGCCGGAAAAACCGAGAACAAGATAATCAAGGATGGGCCGTCTCTGCCTCGGGTGGCAGCTCGGAGTGCTACACATGCTTGGGGCTTTAAATTCGGTTTTCCTCCGAGCAACAAACACTTCGAGTACACCACATGTGTATGCCAGAACAACTGTGCAATTAAACGATAAACTGGTTCGACGCTAATACTACGCTCAATGGTAGTTGTGAGGAGTTGTCTTCGTATCGAGAATTATACATCGATTCCCCGACACCTCCCCAGGACGAACCAGGTCTACTCTGCAAAGATGACGTCTTGAGATTTGGAGGTCTTGTCTTGCAGAACTACCGGTCCGACGACAAAAAGAACATTCTTGACGAGCCGCTTCCTCTTCAAAATGTGTGCGCCCGCCTCTCCGTCCTTCATATTGATATTGAAGAACGAGTCGGCAGCGCGCGGCGCGTTGCACAGTGACGTTCTGTCCCGTACAACGACTCTAGAAAACACAGAACCGAAAGTACATACCTCGTATCCGCAAACGAGACTGCGGCCTGATTTCCGATCAAAGGATCGCAGTGACTGGATGATGAACAGTGAGTATTATCATCAGTACTCTGCACAGTACGGTTTTGCGACCAGGACGGAGCTAGCGATAATGGCGGCTTAAATTCTCAAGTATCAAGCGATTTTTTGCTGTCGGGCGCGCCCCTTTCAACAACGAGACCTAAAGAACTACGGACGAATTTGGCTCAACGCACCGTACGATGAGCTGCAAGATGTTTTGGCCCACTATCTACGGCAGATATTATTGCATCCGAAGATTCGGGCAATGATTGTGGTTCCAAAATGGACGCGCGCGACAGCCTTAGCTTCGGCTGCTACGGAATTTCCGAAATATCAACGAATTGCCAGCGGAATTATCGGTTTTTACATTTCCTACGAACGACGGAATAGATGGCGCCCGTAAGGATGTGGGGCCTACGAACTGGCCCACACATGTCTATGTCGACGACGATGTGACATTTATACTATTGTGTAATTTGTCCGTCTGCACTGTCTTTGGCATAATACTGTACAAGTACATGTACCGCAGAGTGGTGTAACATTCTACAGGTGCAACATGTACTAGTACGAGGGCGCGCACGACGCGCGCACTAGTACTCGTACCGGGTATCGACTACCCGAGGTCCGTGTATATGTGCTCGGTATTTGTCAGTACCAGGCAATGTACTAAGCAATGCCATACCAGAACGAGGCAGACGTTTGGTCTTCTGTTCGTCTCTCCAAGGTGACGCTCTTTGCAGTGAGCGTGCTGCAATATGTCGGCATGGTCTGACGACCAGTGCTGACGCCCATAATAGTATATATAGCAGCGGGTGGTGACAACCTTGTAAGCAATTATTGTTGTATTCTCAAAACACTGTAGCCTCTCGCCTTTGCACCACCACCGCACACCACGTTTGTTTGTCTTTGAGTCTCTATATTCGGCTGAGACTGTTGCACTGGTTTCGGAGCGAGCGTTGCTCCAAATTCTTCAAGTCTTCCACTGCAAGTTCTCCTCGTTTGTTGTATAATGAGTGAAGTGACGAGGCGCAAGTTTTCGCGCTCGCAACTAGCGGCTCGTGAGCGGGACGCAGATTCCAAGCTACCCTTCGACTGCGGTGTCACAACATCTGTGATTGTTACTTCAGGCACTGGAGCTGGTGCTAAGCGTGACATTATGGCGACTATTGAACCGAATCATAATAACACTGCTTTTCTGCCTGTGGAACCTCTACACTGATCGACCTGTCAGTTCGCGAACTCGCAGTACGTAAGCTGCAAAACTGAAACCGGAATCATGATGAATCCGGCTGACCTGAAGCTGTTCGACTGTGTGACTATCGAGGGAGCGGACTGCTTTCTGTACGAGGCTCGAGTGAACTTTCAGTCGGATCGGGACCCATCCCGTGACGCCCCGTGAGCCCCATGACACCCCGTCGATAGCCGTGAAATGTACCGGCGACCGGTACCCGTACCGTGTGCGCCCCATATAGTGTACCAGCGTCCAGTACCCGTACCGTGCGTGGCCGTATTTACATATTTGGCTCCCGCGCACGTACCATTATTCGCGTTGGTGGGGAGGGGGGGGGGGGGGGGGGTAGGTGCGCACGGGCTGCACGCGGCCAATACTGCGTGGCGCGGTCACATGTCCATGCAGCGTCGCTGGTACCGGTACATGTAGCGACTGTCCATTGCGCCGCCAAACCTAACTCGTCATTATCACCCGCGCGCTCCCTCACCGACTCGCGCGCACCCCTCATTGCTCACCAACCCGAAGGATGCAGCAATGTCCAGACGGTCCCGTTGCGATTCCGACTTCCGGGATTCCACGGTGGCCGGCGGTGCTAGTAGTTTCGTGCACTGCCTTCATTGCGAGGATTTCTGGAACGCAACCGGAACCACTTTTGCTGCACTTTAGCAGAGACACCGGAGAGAGCCATGCTTCGGTTTGCAGAAAGTACAAGCCGGGAGACGGGATGTTCAGGCGGTGAAGCGTGAGGCCGACGAACGCGAGACTGCACAGAGAGATCTCGCAACTAAACTGGAAGTGGAGATGCCTGGCGCGTCGGCGGAGGAGTGGTAACCGAGTTGCAGTTGCTTGATCATTCCCGGGCAATGGCTCAACATGTCCTTCTTGCGGGAGGGACGAGACGAGGCTGTCACCGTGTCGGAAGTCAGAGGCGGCCTCGCCACTGGTCTCCCTAGAGACTACGTCCTAACGGACTCGCATGGCATGTGAGTGGTGCATGTAGCATGTAGACGATGAACATACCCTTCCTGCTTTCCGTTGTCGTCCGTCCGCGATGTGCGCCGGTCTGCGCCCGTTTGCTTAGTCCTGCGCGTTTGCGTAGTCTTGCATGTCGGTACTCAATCGTCCGCTGCTACCGCCTAAACATATCCTCATGGTTCCGCCACTTGCAGGGAAGTCTGCACCTTTATCTGAGAGATTCGGTCGGGCAATGCCCCCCCACTGTACCCAGAGTATCCAGCGCCTCTCATGCCGGAGCTGTCCCTCACGGTGTACGGTAAGCTGTGCCATGCCACGTACGACGAGAAGCAGCGCTGGGTCTCGACCTGCAAGCGCTCCCGGCGGAAGCGCTGTGCTGTCAGCAAGATGCGAAGGACGGCCAGCCAGCCGCAGCCCGCAGCAGGACGCAGCGGCGAGGCGCAGCCAGCAGCAGCGGGAATAATTTAGCATACGCGACAGCAAGCGTAGTGGGCCAGCAATAGCAGGGCTTCGCGTCCCATCGGGTAGTTGTTGAGGCAGGGTATTAGTACATAGGCTGAGTTAGCTTGTTAGAGATACGCAATGCCGATGATGTTATGCATGACATTGCCCGCCGGATCATGCGCTTGCGTGACAAGCCGGGTGGTCATTTCTGAGGCCACTCTATTCTGCTCTTGTAATCCTGAAACGTGCTTCAATACACATTCTGTCCGGGTCGCACAGGCATGGCGTTGCTGTCTTGATGTTGTTGCTGCTGCTGTGCCAGTTGTTGCTGCTGCACGGTGCCAGTTTGGTTAGCCGAGAGACTGCTCTCATGGCCCCTTAACTCTGCATGTTGCCCTTGAAACTGCATAGAATCATCCAGTAGGTCATTCCGGCGAAATGACATGGTTTAGGACACACCCCCCTCCATTTTGAGCCCCCCTGCTCCGGTTTGTTTGTAAGGATTTTCTAGTACTTTATGTATTGCAGCGCACTATATAATTCATTTTGACATGCGGCATGCACTTCCAACAACAACGCGATGCACCATGCCTCTCCCCACCCCAACTGCCTATGGTAAGCCACTAACATGCGGAGGGGTAGGAAAATTTTGAGAGATCAAACGTTGAGTAGTGCCCCGGCGACCCAACAGAGGGCACCTGGCGGTGCTGCATGCTTGGTGCAGCTGTTGTAGTGCTGGTTTTGGATACTGGCTCTGTTGAGAGTCGTCCCGGCAACGCATGACCGCTCGTGCGGTGCGCTGCGGTGGCAGTTCCATCATTCCATCTATTGAATTCATGATTCCGCAGCAAATTCAGCGTGCAACACGCATCGCCGCTTACTACCGCCGAGCTGTTGCCCCGCCAGCCCTTTGCACATGCCAACAGCATACCCACTGGTTGATGTCCCGGCGACGCAGGGCGGTGCTCTGCGGCGACGGTTTCAGCACTGGTTTCGGAGCATAATTTGGAGCGGCGTTGTTCCCGGCGAGCATTCCGTGTGTGGTGGCCCTAGCTCCCCCCCCCCCCCCCCCCCCGCAAACTGTTTGTATGTGCCCATATGTAGTCATATATGTTGTCTACTAGCGATCCCCAGATAAAGAGGACAGATTCTGTGCACTTTAGGGTTGGTGGTATACATGCACTGCCATATTGTGCGGTAGTAATACTCCGATATACGCTACTCCGGAGCGGCAGCAAGTACATACTCGGATATCAACCGCCACGTTTCGAGCTGCAAATCATACCATGTGCTGGCCATATATAGTCCACTATGCCACCATGATTTGAGCTGGAAAATCCACCATATTGGGCAGCATCCGGGCGTTGCGGCGATGGTTTCAGCACTGGTTTTGGAGCATTATTTGGAGCTGTGTTGTTCCCGGCGAGCATTCCGTGTGCGGGGGCCCTAGCTTGCCCCCCCCCCCCCAAACTGTTTGTATGTGCCGATATGTAGTCATATATATAGTCTAGCGATCCCCAGCGCGAGGACAGATTCTGCGCACTTAAGGGTTGATGGTATACATGCGTTGCCATATTGTGCGGTAGACACTGCGATACATGCTACGGAGCGGCAGCAAATATATACTCGGATAGCAACCGCCACGTTTCGAGCTGCAAATCATACCATGTTCTTGCCATATATAGTCCACTATGCCACCATGATTTGACCTGCAATAGCCACCATATTGAGCAGCATCCGGGCGTTGCGGCGACGGTTTCAGCACTGGTTTCGGAGCATTATTTGGAGCTGTGTTGTTCCCGGCGAGCATTCCGCGTCTGGGGGGCCTAGCTTCCCCCCCCCCCCCGCAAACTGTTTGTATGTGCCCATATGTAGTCATATATAGCTAGCGATCTCCAGCGCGAGGACAGATTCTGCGCACTTTAGGGCTGGTGGTATACATGCATTGCCATATTGTGTGGTAGACACTGCCATATACGCTACGGGGCGGCAGCAAGTACATACTCGGATAGCAACCGCCACATTTCGAGCTGCAAATCATACCATGTGCTTGCCATATATAGTCCACTATGCCACCATGATTTGACCTGGAATAGCCACCATATCGAGCAGCATCCGGGCGTTGCGGCGACGGTTTCAGCACTGGTAGTCATATATAGCTAGCGATCTCCAGCGCGAGGACAGATTCTGCGCACTTTAGGGCTGGTGGTATACATGCATTGCCATATTGTGTGGTAGACACTGCCATATACGCTACGGGGCGGCAGCAAGTACATACTCGGATAGCAACCGCCACATTTCGAGCTGCAAATCATACCATGTGCTTGCCATATATAGTCCACTATGCCACCATGATTTGACCTGGAATAGCCACCATATCGAGCAGCATCCGGGCGTTGCGGCGACGGTTTCAGCACTGGTTTTGGAGCATTATTTGGAGCTGTGTTGTTCCCGGCGAGCATTCCGCGTCTGGGGGCCCTAGCTTCCCCCCCAAACTGTTTGTGTGTGCCGATATGTAGACATATATATAGTTTAGAGATCTCCAGCGCGAGAACAGATTCTGCGCACTTTAGGTTTGTTGGCATACATGCATTGCCATATTGTGCGGTAGACACTGCGATACATGCTACGGGGCGGCAGCAAATATATACTCGGATAGCAATCGCCACGTTTCGAGCTGCAAATCATACCATGTGCTTGCCATATAGAGTCCACTATGCCACCATGATTTGAGCTGGAGTAGCCACCATATTGGGCAGCATCCGGGCGTTGCCTGCGATTTCAGTGCTTTAATTGGTTTCGGAGCAGCAGCAGCCCGGCGGCAGGATATCAAGACATGCCTACTACTCTTACAAGTAGGTCACTAGTAAATCCGGGCCGTTCTTTCCACAAACCGCATTAGCAAGTGAATCCGGTAGCGCGGCGGCAGTGGCGCGGAGATTGAGAGACCACAATATGATAAAGATGCATATGTGTGTGCAATGCAGTAGCCAGACAATGATGGCGTTGTTCATGCAAATGTTTAAAGTGTAGCACATGGCAGCCTTTTCTGAAAATGTTACACACTGCTTTGCACCAGCAGTGTGCATGGTCCCCACCCCAATCCCTGTCCTTTATTACATGTGCTATAGTGTCTACGGCTGGCGTTGGCAAACGATAAAATATTACTAATCGCCTCCATTGGCCGACTCCGCAGGCGCAGCCGCGGTGGCGGCTGATGCCGCCGACGCTGACGCTGACGCCGTCGGGGCTGTCGCTCCCTGTTGCGGGTGCCCGCCTCGCATGCGCTCCAGTGCTTGCCTGGCCAGCTGCTTGTCTAGGTTCTTGAGCTTATGTTGACTGTTGGGCTTGAACCTACGCACGATGTGCTTCAGCTCATCTGCCTTGAGCTCGCATGCCTGCGCGATGTAAGAAAACACTTGTCAGTGTCACACAATACAGTTGCAGCCAGCGGCAACGAAAAGGCAGGTTGTACCTCGCACCGACTTCTTTTGGTTGGGAAGTACTTCCACTCAACCCTGACTCGCATGGCAGCGATGAAGCCGTGGCGATCGGACACCCCGTCAGCAGTTTTTGCACGGCTGCGTTCTGCGTTCTCTTGGCGCAACTCCTTCATGATATCCTTCCACTCCGACTTATCATGCCAGTCTGGTGCCCATCACGCCTCATGTTACCAAGCTCACGGACTCTGTCAGCTGATCCACCGCGACTCGCAGCTCTTGCCGTTGGGAAGCACGCGCTGCGTAGCAACGTAAAACATCAGCAATTAAAGGCACACCCACAGCGCGCACATGCTCCATGGCATCAAGAGGCAGCGCAACGCACGTTATACGATGGATGTCCTCAAGCCGAAGGTTAACATTGCGCTGCTCATACGCGATGCCCTGCTTCTGCAGAGCCTTCTCGTGAGCCAGCAGCATCGTCATGTATTGTTGCTTTGATTGCGTTGTGAGATCAGCACAACGCTGCTCCATCTCCTCCATGGTAGTCATCTTCTGTCAAATGTGCTTATCCCACCTCTCGGGAGACGCGCGTCACCGAGATCAGCGAGCGCACCGCCACCGTCGCGTGCGAGGTCGTCAGCACGCAGCCCAGCCTGGACTGCACCAGCATCACCGTGAGCCTGAAACAGAACGCTGAACAACGAGGATGTTGTGTGATGCAATATTCCAGCGCACATTTACTTGTAGGCTTTCCTCTGCCAAGCGCTTGTGAAAGGCTAGCTCCTACCGGGTACATGGCGCATAGCCATCCCTTACGGAAGCAGCCTCATTTCTCGCACAGTTCAGCGCGTTGACCGTTGCCGACCGAACTCGGTGTGGCGAGGGCTCTGATAGCATGCGTGGCAGCACCAGAGGTCGCCGTTGCCTATCTGTCCCATCCAGGGCAACAAAATTGGCACAGTTGGAGTGGACACCCCATATGTTGTTCATGGTGTGTATCTAAAACACGCCACCGGAGGCGAAGAATACAGGCTTCATGTGTTTCCGCAAGTGCTTGTCTCTCGGTCACCTCGTGCTGCCCCCCCGCGCACCATAAGGCCCCGCGACTGTTCGGCTTCTGCAGAGCCTTAAGGCGCCTCCTGGTGCCCTGCCGCGCTACGGCTGAACCTGGCTCAAGGCCGGGGCGAAGGCCAGCATCCTCTGCTTTGGGAGGATTGGCCGGGGAAGTTGCCATATCTCAACACTGCCTCCACCTTTCGACGCCGGAACGGTCGCGTTGGAACGGCGTTGGCCTATACATGGGGACGCACAGCACATGTCGTCGTCACGTTCTCTAAGGGAACGTCGTGCTGTGTTGTACTGCACTTTCAGCAAGGCAATTACCGCCGGCTCCCGCCGCCCGACGCCGGATGCGGGCCTGGCGTGCTACCACTCACCTCCAAAGCGACCGAAGCCGTGGATAAGTCGCCTTTGGGTGTCGTGGTACAGTTATACGCCTCGGATAGTCGCCCTGGTACCAGCAGGTTGGGGTAAGTGTGCATATTGGGAGCTGCGCGGCTGCAGATGAGCGAAAATAGGGGGGCCGCCTGCGGCATGCGGCGGAAACGTGCCGGATAAAATTAGGATACGATCTGCCGATTAGACCGACTACCTCGCCACCGCGCTATTAATTTAAAATATAAAATTATGATATATCCAAACATTTGAATAATTTGTAGTCTCATTCGTAATGATGACAACTAGTGACCGGTACTATGTGGAGATAGCGACTACATAATCCTTCATCCTAAAGTACCAGTAGCCCTCTAGCACATCTGGCGGATGTGACGACGGACAAGTCCGCCTGCTGTCATCGCCCCGCCTGCTCAGCAAGTCATCACGCGCGGCTGATGCGCTTGGCCGTCAGCCAAACACTACACCGCTCCACCATACGTCACTAATGGACACAGCCCACGTCCTCCAGCATGGCCACTGCGACATGGATTGCGTTGCTGCCCTCGTGCGAGACAGTCCGCCACTTGATGAGAGTAGGCTTATGGGGATTGGTTGTTGTTGCTATCGGTCATACGGAGGAGAGGATCTTGCATGCCATGAAAAGCATACGGATCACCACCCCTGGCACACGAGTTACGTCGGTGAAAATTTTCCCAACCGCTGAGATGGAAGCGAACAAAGACCATGAGGGCTCGCCGGTAGACTGGTGCCTGGAGAATGCGTGTGATGCTGGCAAACATGACGTTCTTCGCTAGGCCGGGTTTGCAGTCAACCTGGAAGCCGGCGACGCCGCGGGGACAACGACGACCGTGCAGTTTCATGCCCGCTTGACTAAGAGCAACCTCGGATCCTCACATAACACCGAGGGCGACAGCAGCGCTTCGTCTACTGACCAGGGACCATCAAAGCGTCGCAAGAGTGCTCCTGTGATCTATGCGTTCCCTGCTCTCCTACTGCGATGCCTTACCTCACCGCTCCGCCGCTGCTACTACTAACTAACTACTCCTACTGGTCGCGCGGATAGTGCACACCGAGATCTTTACCTGAGGGCGTTCCACACCGTCTGGGCTCGCGACCTCGACACAGGGGACCCGGTCAAGCACGACGCGAGGCCGACCAAGAGAACGTCGAGCCCACTTCAGCAACAATAGGCGCTGCTGGCCCTTCGCAGCCAGCAACCGCCGCCGCTTGGCGGCGTAGCCGTCCACGGCGCAATGCCGCAGAAGCGAACTCGCTTATTCAGACCGGGCGGACCACCAAGTAGGCCGGGTCGTGCTGCTTTTAGCGATATTGTAATTGGAATGTAATCATCAAATCGAATCAATCAATCCGTGGCCTAGGCACCGCGCGCACTACATCCTGATTATTATTGCATTTATTTGCCTGAATTATTTATCGCAGAGTCGCACGCGACGCGCGCCCACAAGAATGACCTCTCGTTGATCCAACGGTGCATGATGCAATGAAGATTTATCGTGTGTACGAATCACGATAGTGACGGCTCATATCCATCAATTCGTCCTTGCTGTCATCTGGTGTCTCCCATCGCGCTACTACTACTGATACCGGTACTCGCGGCGGCTTGTACGATGTCGTACCGGTAAATCATTTGCGTATTACCGCTACCATCCATGACGGAAGCTACAAGTAGTCTGTACGTAAGTACTCGTGGCACCTTGATATAGCCCAGCGGCCGTCCCCGACCACGGGCTCCTGTGCCGGGGCATGTAGTACATTCGTACAGTGAGCAGCACCGCAAGCCCGGGGACGCATCGGGACTGAGCAGTCCTTTGGCAGTATATCATCACGGGGCGTCACGGGCGAAAACATCATGCCATCCGCATGGCCACGGGGCGTCACGGGATGGGCCTCGATCCCAGTGGAGTTGTCATATAAGCTTATACATCGATAATGTTGTTGCCTTGCTGCAGCGGGATCCGTTTATAGAGCGAGCATGTTGCTGCCATGCCGCAGCTGTATCATTTTTTTGAGCGATCATGCTGCTGCCCTGCGGCACATGTATCAGGTTATACAGCGAGCATGCTGCTTCCCTCATAGAGATGTATCAGTTTATACAACGATCATGGTGTTGCCTTGCTGCAGCTGGATCCGTTTATAGTGCGAGCATGCTGCTGCCCATCTGCATCTGTATCAGTTTTTAGAGCGAGCATGCTGCTGCTCTGGTGCGGCTATTCGGTGGTTTGGCAAGATTTGATGATGTGGGAAGGGAAAGTGGATTACAATTGTTGCGGAACTCCTCCGGCAAGATCTCGGCCTCGCCACCCGCTAGATGCTCATCGTTGTCGACATAATCAAGATGCCATTGCGTGAACTCCGGGAGCCTACGGGGGGAGGCACCTCCTTTCGCGCTGACGTACCGAACGCGAGTCCTCCTCCGTGTAGTCGCAGCATAGGCAGGTCCCCGTACGCGCTCGGCATCGAGAGCTTGACGCGCGAGCCTTGTCGCGCCGTTTCTTCACAGCGCGACGGCGGCAATGCCCGCCACAATGACAGCCATCACACGGTGGCCATCGGCCAACGCGAGCTTCGAGTATATGGGAATGTTGAGGCAGTTTGAGTTTCCCGAGCGGGCTGCGCTGGGATACGCACGGGACGATGATTGTCCCAGTGCTGGTGGGGGGGGGGAGAGGGGGGCGAGATCTGATCAGGTGCCCGTCCACCCGCGCCTTTTCTGTTCAAAATATTCAAAAACAAATCGCCGCCGACTCTGCGGTTGCGGCAGATAATGGGATGTCACATTTCACGGTGCCATACGCAACCGTAAACGTGCCGAATGTGCGGTTCTTACGGGCATTTTAGTACCCGTACGATTAATTGCGACTACGGTTACGGCCGAAAGTGAAATGCAGCCTAATCTAAGTAACAATTACAAATAACAAATTGCAAAATAACTTTGACGCCTGTAGTATTACAAAGATACTTGCTCGACGTCCTCCGCAGCCTTAGTTAGGTAACAAATATTACATACTACGGAATTAACAATATACAGGTACTGAATTATGGAATGAACACATTATGCGCTGTAGTGATGGATAATCGATTTATAGTCGCTAATGAATCGTTATAATTAATAGAATTTAATTCGATACATATTTGTACTCGTAGTTTGACGAACGACCGAGTACGAATACGAGTACGAGTAAGGGTTTTCTATAGCATTATGCTGCTGATGATATGATGAACATGCAGACGAGTAGGGAATAGCGACCATACCTTTTATATTAGTACCGACGACGTGCTCAGCACATATCCGATTACGTAATGATGACCTCAGGATTACTACCGGAGCCGTCAGCAGGGTGCCCCTGAATGCACAGATCCCCTCGTCACCGTGGGTGGAGACGAGTCCTACCAGTGGCACCCTTTTTGTAATTCACACCAGTGGCAGGGTAGGGTACGAACGGGCAGCGCGGTACCTGCATGAGTAGGGCGGTGAAGCTTGTACTGCCAGAGACTAAGGATTATATTAATTCGCCCTGTCGATGTAGTCGCTAGAGATTATATTTACGCACAGCATGTTGCTGCTTCCACCCCGCAGTCGCTGTAGAGGACCTTTCTGATTGCCCTTTTCTTTGGTGATTTCCGATATCGCCCTCTGCTGCTAGCTCAGCATGTAGCGACTAATATATTTACGCACAGCATGATGATGAATGACAGTAGCGGCCACTCTGCCGCTCATAAGGATTACTTGATCAGGAAATCAGCAACTCAACTCGTTCTAAGGACTAAATTGTAGGTTATTATATTTCACGCTGCCAGTACCTGCAGATATACCGGCGGTAATTCTACTCCAGATATGTGTTGCTGGTCCGGCTGTATTTAATTTCTATAGGTACTACGGATTATTATTATCCTGCCCACGTTCGAAATAAATCCGCTACATTTGTATAGTCGTATAGATCCGACTTCCCATATCATTTTCGGAACTAGGGGACAGCGCGCGCGATATATGAAAACCCAATATTCGAATAGCCGCCTCAAATTGTCATCTCGCTGCGGCCGTGCCGCCCGCGTCAGCCCCCGCCGCCAGTATTGGGCCACCAACCCAAACCCCGCCGCGGCCCGCATTACTGTTCACTTTCCCCAACACCCATCGGTACCCAACCTTAGAACCCCCTTCCTCTGCTAGACAATGCGTCGCCTCATATCACTGGCATGTATCTTGTACCTGATCTTACTGGCCATCGCCATGCTATCGCCTTGTGTCGCGAGTGCGGAGGGCGGCGGTGGGGCGTCCGACTAAGCAACGATGCATTTCGGTCACCATCGCGGGTCTCGCGAAGGTCGAGTGTCGCAAAGAAGAGCGAGCCTTAAATAACGGAGGGATTCATGACCGATGCCCCGGAATCAGCGCCCATATATGCATGGCACCGGACGGGCGGGGCGCCACCGAATAGGCGGCGAGACCCGGGCGTGGGTGGCGGCGGCGGCGGCGGCGGGGGGGTTGGCGGCAGTCGCAATGTATGGCTCGCGGGTGGCTTGCATATATGGGCCCGGATAAGTACCGGATGGGCCCAAAAGGCCCTCGATGCCAATCTAGGACGCCGTAGATTTTTACTCGTGTTGACCTAGACTTGCGCTAACCTAGGACCTCCGGAGGTCGAGTGTACGGCGTCCTAGACAGAATATACGATCTAGCGGCTTTCGAATATATGGAGTTTTCATAGATTAGCGGCGAATCTAAGACTAGGGCCGATCTAGGGTCATATATCGCGGCTTTTTGAATATGGAATTACGCCGCTAGATTTTTGGTCGTAGATCCGACTTCCTATATTATTTTGCCGACCTAGAATTTTCACGGTCTAAACTTTTAATGATATAAATTCAAATAATCGTCGCCCCGCCGCCCGCACCAGTCCGCCCCGCTAGGGGATTGGGCCACCATCCAAAATAAGCCGCCGCGGCTCGCATCACTGCTCATTGTTCATTGTCTTCACCCGTTGGTACTCAATAACGTCATACCTCTCTCCCCGTGCTACACTACATGTCTCCTCATATCACTCGTCGCGGGTATCTTTTACCTGGACGCCTTGATGGCCATCGCCATGCTATCGCCTCATGCCGCGAGCGCTTATGGCGGCGACAGGGCGTCCGACTTCTACGCAACGAGCCTGGCGGGGGCGGGAATTCATGACCGATTCCCCGGTATCAGCGCCTATATACGCACGGCGCCGGGCGTGGGCGGGGCGGCATTGGATAAGCGCGCGGCAGGACCCGAGCGCTTGTGGTGGATCGGTTGAGTTGGTGACAGTTGCGATGTATGGCGTGTGAGGTGGCCCGGAACGCCCACGATACGTACCAAATGGGCCCGAACGGCTCTCGATGCAAACCCATGACGCCATGCATTTTACTCATGCTGTCCTGCCTAGATTTGCGCTAATAATAATCTAGGACCTTCGGAGGTCGAATCTGCGACGTTCTATTTTGAGTATACGATCTAGTGGCTTTTCGGATATGGAGTTTTTATAGATTAGCGGCGAATGTAAGACTCAAGCCAATCTGGCGGCTTTTTGAATATAGGCTTTAGTTAATCGTTAGTTCCTTAACTATAATGCAAGATATGTGGTCGTGGAGTAATCGCTACCGATGGAGGAGTATCCATAACCGTATAAGGCAGAAGTTATATCTTTCGTCAATTAAACCCCTGCAATTTAGAAATCGCGCGGATTCTTCCGGCGGATTACCCAACTTTAGGAAACGGTCGCTGCGCCTTCTAAGTCATCGTTCGTCGGTGATGTCATTTCCCCCTATTATATGAATGGTTGGAGAAACGTTGATGTAGGAGCTCGTTCCTCGTCCGACCGAAACCACCTTCGATTGTAGGAGCGTATTTTCTCCAATAGAAGCCACCGAGTGACGCCATGGCAAGCGATCGCCCTAAGCATGCCCCAACTATGCATGCTCCCCCTCTTCCCACGCCCGGCTTGTTTCCTCGGCGCGCAGCTCCTGCGCGTCGCTGCTGGGGGCCTTGAGGAGCGTGGGGCGCGGCGGCCTCTTCGCAGGCACACCGGGCGCGCGAAGGCGGGTTGGGCGCGTCGCGCTTGCGGCCCTGCGGGCTACCCTCGCCGTTGGGGGAGGCCGGCTGGGCTCGTGCGGCTTTGTTCGGCTCATGGGCGGCCACATGGCCCGTGGGGCTGAGAGCGCAGGGCTCCGGGCTGCGCCCCGACCTCTGCGGTATGCTGGCCGTGGGGGCTTCGGGCTTAGCTGCCGGCCATCTCTAAATGTAGGAGCGGCTGCTGCGACTGCGCAGCGCTCAAACCGCCCGGCCCGACATGCACGTCACCAGACGGGAGATGTTGGGTACGGTTATGACGATGCGTGGCTGGGGCAGGAGGAAGCCATAGCGGACGTATTGCGCGTTCGAGGGCGTAGTATTGCGCGTCTTGCGCGCTCCTTTCATCTGCGAATCAAAACTCGGGGTCAGATGCGGGTGCTGGACAGTCGGAGAACGGCCCGGTTTTATCGGCGGGTGCCTCGGTTTCTAGAGTGGGCGCATCCCGCCCGCGCGATTCGTTGACGAATGATAACTACTGCCTAAGTATGCATATGGTCGTCATGATTACGATAATATGCGATTGATATCTCCGCCATCGGATATCAAATCAATCAATTTATGTTATTATTATTATATAGCGAGCAGTTTCGCAACATTTTACTGATGCAATATCTCCGCCATTGGATGAGATACATCAGTATCAGTCAGTATGTACGATATCTATCATGCATACTTCGTCTAAAGATTTATTAGTCGCTAAGGATCAATTTTCGAATTCTTCAGCACGACGACTGACGGCCAGCGGTCGCTACTATACAATTTTGAATGATTTATTATTATTGTCCATTGTCCCTTTCCTCGGCGTGTCAACCTCGGATCCAACGACTGCTTTGCGGGCTGCAGAGCGCCACAAAATCCAGAAGTATGACGAGGGTGTCCGAAACGCCGCCGGCATGCTTCGCTTTGTTCCTTTCGCCGTTTCCGAGTTTGGCTCGCTGGCCCCGCACGCCGAGGCTTTCTTGGTGGAGCTCGCCAAAGCTAGCCACGCACACACTGGCCAAAAAATCGGCCAGCTCTTGTCTGCGTGGCGCCGTCGTTTCTCCTTGCTCATCAACATGGCACATGCAGACAACGTTCTTGGCGCGGTCGCGGCCGCGCGTGCGGCACGTGATGTGCTCCTGCGTCTGCGTCGCGTCGCTCGTCGGCATGTGTTGCTATGACCCGGGTCATTGGCTGCAAGCGTCCTCGCGGCTGATAGCCTACCCCGGGGCGGGGGTCCCTTTGGTTCCTGACAGCTAAGTGACTTCGTGGTTCCCTTGGCTCCTTCTTGGTTCTTGGCTCCCTGTCCTCCTGCTCGACCTTGGTTTCAGGCTTATGTCTCTCTTTTGCTGGCAACCTTTCATAGTTGTTGTTAGTTCTGTTTGTAGTACGCTTTTGTGAAAGCCCTTATGTATTTATTATTATTGTTTGGATTTGTTGCCCCCGCTTTTGTATTCACACGAGTACACAAAGGATGATGTGGGTGCACATCGCGCGGTACGACGAGGTGCTACTGACGTTGATAGTATAAACGTATAGTACACGTATAAATAAGACCAGATGAAGACTACGATTCTACGAGTGCCCGTAGGCGCTATATCACGTGAGACGAGGTGACAGCGTTTCAACATAAAGCGCTCGAATTCAGAACCTGGGATATATGGTAGTATGCGAGCGCAGTTCTGCATGTAGGTACACAAATCAAATATACAGCTCCGTATGTAATTGTAAGGTTTCTCGCTCCCCATCTCTTCTATGGGTCAAGATACCTCGGTACCAGCGCTGAGAAGAGTACGGCAAGTCATCATGGCCACTTCGAGCCATGCATGAAGAGCACTGCTACTCTACCATAAGTAGGAAGGTAGGACCTGCCCTCCTATTTATCTATATCGCGCCTTGGGACTAAGGTAGAAGGCTACCGCCAGCATGATTTGTTGTTGCGAAATAAAGAATGCAAGTGCAGGGCTGGTGCTACACATACCTCCTCCGGGGGCGGAGGGAGAGCGATACCTAGGATACTAAAAAGCGCAACACCGTCCCAGTATGCCAGTGATGTGTGATGTTGCAAGTGCATCACCTACTCTCGTTTGTGCATAAACTGCAGTGAGAACACAAGTAGGAGTATCCCCGTGTACCAACGGCATATTACGATTCATCATCGCAGCTAGCTCATGTAATCATGCCATCTTTATAATTTATTCATACTAAAAACTATTAAGGCGTTTCATTACAAAAATTAGAAGTTGCAATTCATTTATGACCGTTTCACTGTCAGTGCCGGTCGGCGCACGCGTACTGATTACTAGATATGCCATTATGACCTGTGTGCAGCTGTTTAATGCATGCCAGGGCAGCGACGTTGTAAGAGTATCCCAGACACTCCAGGAGAATAGGTATTATTCTTGGTAGCCGGAATATGGTATGGTACTATGGTTACACACACCCAGCTCTCGCGCCTGGGGGTAGCTAACAGGCATCACCCAGTCCAAATTGGTACCGGGCTGCAGCCGTGGGTAGCCGGTATAGGTCACATAAGGAATCTAAAACTGCCCAAAATCGAGGTCAGTATAGGGAGCATGATTGTGGGCACCCCATACCTCCTTCAGGATTCCATTAATGTATTCGACGTCGGACTCATACTGAGTTGTGCTGATGTCCATACTGCCTGACAGATCTCTGCCATGATCCAGCTCCGAACCATCTTGATGGTGATTCGAGAAGCTGGATGGTTGATTTCGTGGGAAGCCATGAGGTTGGGGGCCCACAGCATGTCCGTTAAGGGGTAGCTGCTGCTGTGGCGGAGACGGAGTCATCGAGTCCAAAGTCTGCTGCTGGCACAAAGACAGTGACGCATTGCCTGGCCAACTACTCAGGGGTCTTGTCCACAAAGAGGCTATGTCATGGCCAGGAAATTGAGAGTAGGGACTGCTTTGGGAGTCGCCGAGTTCTGTCCCAACAGCTGCATGAATTTCAGTCGTGTTTCGCTGCCAATGGCTGGATGGTGAGATGTTGGCTCCTTCAACTGCACAAGTTGTATCCCGTACATTGGCTCTTGGTGGGGGGGCAGGAGGGGGGCCACGAGCAAGAATGCCTGGGCCACTCCGTGCACTGCTGCCAGATCGAAGACTGTCATGTCCACGAAAGAGTATGCCATCCGATTCCCTTTTCAGATCTGGTGACGATGTTGGCGAAATCCTCTGCTTGGGATACTGGCAGCGAGTCCAGGTGGGGTTGGGGCTTCTGTTGCGGTTTCCGCTGATCTGATAGTGCTCCCTGTCTAACCCAGTTTGCGCATCGGGGTGGGGGCTCTGAGTCGATGTGGTTGGCAATCGTGCGTGGGTTGGAGATTTCCTCTGGCTGGGGCCTGCGCCTGCATCTCCTCGGTTGCCGAACACGGAGGCCTCTGCTGCACGATATGACAGGAAGCGCCCTTGCACAGCTGCTCTACCGGCGTCACTCTCCCCAGTACCCGCTCCGCCAGGCAGCGGATACCTTGTGCATACGATAATTGCCTGCCCTGAGCAGCTGCTGACGACTGTAAACACCTGCAATATTTCATGTGGGTAGCCCGTCAGATGACAGTGGGCACTGCGGGCTATTGCTAGTATCAGAGTGTTTCATGATGTTGTTGAGCGAGGTTGATACCTTCTCCCCCTTGTCTGTAGAATCCTGGTCATCGCCCCCTTCTTCATCAGAGCTACCTTCACCAGAGTCACCACCAGAGGGAGAACACACACGTGTGTAGCGTACCAGCTCCTTGGGCGTCATCCACTCCACATTCACGCCCAGCTGCCCGTCCAGCCACTCCTTGGCCTTCTCATACAAATTAAATGCCTGCAGCAGAGCAGAGGCACTTGCTTTTGGTGGGTTTTCCATATTTGTCCCATGTGCAGACCGTGGTGTAACAGTGTCTGTGTCACACCGCGCACATAGCGGCGGGCGGCGAAGTACTCAATTGATGCGCATGAATATGAGATTTGTCACAACTGCATAGAGATTACAGAATTAGAGAGAATACAGGATAATGGGGATTAGGGAGCATTTCAATCATTTGTGGGCCATACCTTCATGGAAGCGTTTGGAAGGCCCTTCATCTGCTTGATGGCATGCTTCTTCTTCTTGTACAGGCAGTTGCCCTCCTTTCCGCCAATCACCGGGTAGAAACGTCCCTGCCGAGGCCGAAAGATCACACCATGATGTGTTTGTATCAAAGGCAGCGACATATTGCATTCCATGCGTTCTTTATCTCGATGTTCATAATATCAGCAGGTCATTCACAAAGATATTCTGCTCCTGACGAGTGTGATTAAACAGTGTGATATGAGCCAGTGGTAAAGTGTTGCTGCATTGTGCACCTTGTACTTTGGTGGTTTCTTAGGCTTCCAAGGCTTGCTCGCAGACGACGCTGACGCGCCACTGTCGGCAGAGACCCGGCTATCCAATCGATGAGGGCCATCAGATGAGTGCCGCCCCAATGAACCTGGTGGCATGCCTTGGATCACCCTGCCGCCAGGTTGCGTTGCCCCTCCAGAGTGCACTGCTGAGCCTTGGTGGCGCGGTGATTTCCCACGGCTAGCAGAATGAGGACTTGACCTCTGCCCGAGCTTCGGGGAAGGGCTACTGTGATCGGAATGCTGTCGATGCCCTGCGGCTATCCCAGGGTCACAGGCAGCTATCCCAGGGTCACAGTACTCGTGGAAGCCTCGGGGCCACTGTGTGTGCGTTTGATTCTGCGGGCCTCCTCTAACACCAGAGAGCTGCTGAGGCAGAGCACGGCAACCAAGAGGGAGTCCCTTCAACTTTGGAGAAAGCGGGCTATTTGCCGCGAGACTGAGCTGCTGCTCCGGCCATTGGATTTGGCCAACATGACCCCGCTCAGGTGGAGGCGGCGCGGAGATACTGGTACCGTCAGGCGGAGCGGGTGAGCCAAAGCTGCTGGACGAGTCCCGCTGGTCGGCGAGGGTGTCCATGTCGAACAAGTGCGACAGCTTTGACGTCACCGCGGATTCCGAGTACGAGTGGATTCCAGCTGCAAAGCTGTGTAATGAGAACTGTGCAAAGGGCGGCGCGGCGTAGGTCTCCTGATACATTCTGGGGTAAGTCGACGGCCCGGGAAACAGAGTGTGTGGTGTGTTTGAACCCAACGGGGTGTTGGCCGCCAAAGCAGTAAGGAATCCGGCCACTTCCCAGTTGGAACTGTAGTGGCCAGAGCCCGAACAGACATCCCTGCGGAACATGTTTAAAAGGTGACCCGAAAGTAGCAGCGACACGAGTTAGGAGCTTGTCACCACAACGGTCACTCGCTAAGCAATAAATAAACGCAACGTTGTCAACACTCAAGGTCAGGACGCCAGTGCACCGCCGCGTCGGTGGCAGCACGTACATTCACAGCCGCAGTACCTGTAAGCAGTTGAGAAGTGATAGTTTACCTGTCAGTAAAACCCGCGGCAGTACCGATGCTACCGAAGTCTTCGTCGCGCTCGGTTCCAGCTTGGCCCAGGAAGGCCGCAGAAGTCGTGTAGTTGCCTGCGTCGAAACAGTGCGACTTATCAACGCTCGTGCTGGCCATGAATGTGGTACGGCTGACAGTGATGCCGACGCTGGCGTTGTGAGTACGGAGCTGCACTTGCACCGGTGTCCTATAATGCCAGTCCTAACGATTACACGGGAGAAACTGTCTGAAAGGATATGTCTGCGGTGGTCAGGCCGTTATTCATGGGTGTGTTCGCTGTGCAAACCACACTGTCAACTAGACAGCTACCGGTTTGCAAGCCACCACCTTTCATCTCGTGCCGAAACAAAATTAAACTGGTACCTGCGGTACAAGTAAATGCAAGAAGCGCGCACCTCTGTGAACATCTGCAGGGTTTCCGTCGGCCCGTAATAAATTGCGTATTGATGCCGTTTGAGTGTGTGCTGGTTGTGAGGGGAAGGGGTGCATAGCACTAGCTGCGCGACCGCGGAGCTGCGGGGCCAGATGCTCAGGACGCATACCACAAGGAGACGGGGGGGGGGGGGGGGGGGGGGCGTGCGTACTTGTATTTCCAACCCGCCTCTCGTTGTTCAACATCGGATGGGAAGATAGTCGGTGGTGGCCCGCACGCGCGACGGTCACATACCTTCAGCCGGCTCGTGTGACAGCTTGACACTGTTGTGCGCATTTATCGACTGGCCTGCAAGATCGTGTTTCGCCCTAGCGGCGCACGGCTAGTGGACGGACTTTCCTGAAGCCGGCACTGGTGAGTGCGACGAGTTGCGACGACAGGCCGTGGGGAAGCTCGTAAAATCATCGTCAGTAAAGCTCCTTCCTCCATACAGCAATCAATAGATGATAGCATAACCCTTATGTAACGCATATTGCGGCTTGCCCACGTACATGATTGATAGGTTGCAGAAATCAGGGACCAGTACGGATACCAGTACCTGTACAGGGTGTATGTAACAATTAATGCTGCTGCTAGCTTATGTAATGCCATCTGCTGCTAGCTCATGTAATTATATACATATAGATACATATATATATATATATGTAACAATTAATTAGTGATCTCGCCGTGAGCTGCGTGCGCGCAGCAGAATAATACTAATACTATCGATAGCTACGAATAGTACTGGCGGTGAATAGTATGCTAACAACTAGATTTAGTATTCTTCGTCGCCAGTACTAGTCGGGTACTGTTTTGTAAAGGCGGTGGATTTGTTACATACTACAGGCGTCAAAAGTAATAAACGGGTAGGTCTTAATCCGTGCGCATGAAGGCCACATGCCGCCCAACCGATTGCTGCTTTGTAGACATGTAACCTCATCCCCCGACGAGCTAGCCGGGCCTAGCGCCTACGGTAAATATGTTGTACAGATACGGCATGTAGCGACAACACAACACGAGCAAACAACTCGGGCCGCGTCGGCATCATTAACGGATTATAACTACATACTATTTAGACTACGCGGGCCGCGCTACGAACAGTGAGAAGCTCTCTAAAATGCTGTAGCTCGCTTAACCAATATCAAACCACCAGTTCCGGCCAGGGCACTGCGGAGGAGCAACCAACAGCCGGCAGCCGACCGGGGAAGGAAGGTCTCGAGGTACGGGGTTTGGGTACGGGGAGGGTTGCCCCGTTGCCCGGTGGCGGCCTAGTCCGTGCGGCGGTTGACGCCGTAAACCGCGAGCTCCTGGGCATTCATGTGGCGGTGCCGGCGGGTCCAACAGGCGACGCCCTGCGCCTCTTGCTCGGGATGCACAGAGGAAGGTCGCAGTCCGGGCACTTGTAGGACCTCCAACCCACATTGTCGTTGTCCACATGGCACATATATAGTGCAGCGAGCTTGCGTGGTGGCGTTGTCGTTGCCGGGGCGTTTGCCGGGGTGCATGATGTTGTGACGTAGTGGGGGTGGCTCGTTGGTGATGTCGGCCAATACGCGCTCGGTCAGGCGACTCGGCTCCACCTTCCCTGTCAGCCCGTTGTAGATCATGGCCTTGCACATTGGGTCGGCAAAGTTGACAACGGTTGACTCTTTGAGTGGGTGGTGCCTCGGGAGGTGGTGCTTCACGAGCTTCCAACAATTGGTGACGTGAATGCCGGCCATGGTGGTGTGCATGCGAAGCCAGCAGTCTTGCGTCAGCCACAGCTCCTCAAGCACCAAGTCGTGATGGCGGCTTTGGTTGTGGTTGTCGACGCGCGGGCTCCGAGCGAAGTACGGCGAGACCACGCATGGACGAGGTAGTATGGGCATGGTGGTGATGTTGTTGAGGTCGTCAGCCCAACGCTGAACGTACGGCTCGCCATCGTGCACCCCACCAGCTCCCTCCGTAGCCAGAAAGAATAACACCCTCCTCATGTTGTACGTGTATCCGATTGCCACCAGGCCCACGCGCATACCCTCAACAGTGGAGCGAAGAACCATGCGACTGCCGGCGGGCTTGTCTTTAATTTAGGTGTGACTCCAGGTGGGCCTTGGGGTACAGAGAGTGGGATGTCTTGACACAGTGAATGAAGTGCCGGCATGTCTTGCCCACAGCGACTGCGGCATGCCACAACCACCAAGCAAAAGAATCAGTTTCACACATTCACATGCAGGCTGGCTGGCAGGCACTGCACTGAATTGATATCTATGTTGTTGTGCCTTGACAGATGCAAACCAGCTGTCGCCTAGCAGAGTCGCGCAAGCATGCAGGAGCAGAGCGCTCAGCCATACGCGAAGTGCATGCGGCAGTCACACGTAGCCCAGGTGCGTGCTCCTTCTGCCTCAGAGCATCCCTGCCCTCCTGGATCTCAAAGTGAATCATGACACGAGTCTCACAATCACACGTTGCCTTGCCTTTGGTACCCAAAGGCTTGGGCTTGCGCTTGATGAAGGATATGTGGGGCAGGCCGCCGGTCTTGGTGGAGCGTAGTGGCAAATACGCGCTCATGGCCTCGTCCAAGGTGATAAACACACCGATCATCAAAAGCATCATCATGTTGCGGTTGAAGTCCTCCACTATATGAGTGAACATCTGCCATGTGTCTCGGCCAGCTCCATCCATTATGCAGGTGCCGCCTTGCTGAACTTGACCAGGGCAAGGATCTGCTCGAACCGCTTGTCCAGTACTCTCGCCTCCAGCAGCACGCGCGATGTCAGCCGCACGGTCTTCAGTGGTGATCGTAGGGGGGGTCGTAGTCTGGGCCACATATCGTCCATGTAAAAGACTGGCGCCCCGCGCTAGTGGTAGACAATACCACGGTGTAGGGGGTGCCAGTGATAGGCTCAACCAGCAGGCTCTGAACATGGCAGTCGAGTGGGAGATCTTGCCCGCCCAGTCCTTCTTGCTCGTCGTCACTGTCGGCGCCTCCACTCTCGTTCACCACCTCCTCGGACGCGTCTATTGTCTCGTAGTGCGTCTCGTTCAGGTCGTCACCAGCGTAGCCAATCGCGGCGCGCGGGTAGTTTAATACGTCGTAACCAAGAGTAGCGCGCGACGAGGTAGCGGCCGATGCAGCGGAGCAGCCAGCCGACCCGGCCGCCGACTGCAGTACGGCCGCCGACTACATGTACAGCCAGCCGTACCGTGACGCTACCGTCAACTGTAGATTCGGTTTGGACTGAAACGAGTGGTATATCCGTATGGTCAAGCAAATTTTCGCATGGATCGAGACGCCGGATGGCGGAGCAGGATCAGCGACGAGCTTTCGTGCGACGAGCGACGAGAATCGAGCTCCTTGGCATTCATGTGGCGGTGCCGGGTCCAACAGGCGACGCCCTTGCGCCTCTTGCTCGGGATGCACAGAGGAAGGTCGCAGTCCGGGCACTTGTAGGACCTCCAACCCACATTGTCGTCGTCCACATGGCACATATATAGTGCAGCGAGCTTGCGTGGTGGCGTTGTCGTTGCCGGGGCGTTTGCCGGGGTGCATGATGTTGTGACGTAGTGGGGGTGGCTCGTTGGTGATGTCGGCCAATACGCGCTCGGTCAGGCGACTCGGCTCCACCTTCCCTGTCAGCCCGTTGTAGATCATGGCCTTGCACATTGGGTCGGCAAAGTTGACAACGGTTGACTCTTTGAGTGGGTGGTGCCTCGGGAGGTGGTGCTTCACGAGCTTCCAACAATTGGTGACGTGAATGCCGGCCATGGTGGTGTGCATGCGAAGCCAGCAGTCTTGCGTCAGCCACAGCTCCTCAAGCACCAAGTCGTGATGGCGGCTTTGGTTGTGGTTGTCGACGCGCGGGCTCCGAGCGAAGTACGGCGAGACCACGCATGGACGAGGTAGTATGGGCATGGTGGTGATGTTGTTGAGGTCGTCAGCCCAACGCTGAACGTACGGCTCGCCATCGTGCACCCCACCAGCTCCCTCCGTAGCCAGAAAGAATAACACCCTCCTCATGTTGTACGTGTATCCGATTGCCACCAGGCCCACGCGCATACCCTCAACAGTGGAGCGAAGAACCATGCGACTGCCGGCGGGCTTGTCTTTAATTTAGGTGTGACTCCAGGTGGGCCTTGGGGTACAGAGAGTGGGATGTCTTGACACAGTGAATGAAGTGCCGGCATGTCTTGCCCACAGCGACTGCGGCATGCCACAACCACCAAGCAAAAGAATCAGTTTCACACATTCACATGCAGGCTGGCTGGCAGGCACTGCACTGAATTGATATCTATGTTGTTGTGCCTTGACAGATGCAAACCAGCTGTCGCCTAGCAGAGTCGCGCAAGCATGCAGGAGCAGAGCGCTCAGCCATACGCGAAGTGCATGCGGCAGTCACACGTAGCCCAGGTGCGTGCTCCTTCTGCCTCAGAGCATCCCTGCCCTCCTGGATCTCAAAGTGAATCATGACACGAGTCTCACAATCACACGTTGCCTTGCCTTTGGTACCCAAAGGCTTGGGCTTGCGCTTGATGAAGGATATGTGGGGCAGGCCGCCGGTCTTGGTGGAGCGTAGTGGCAAATACGCGCTCATGGCCTCGTCCAAGGTGATAAACACACCGATCATCAAAAGCATCATCATGTTGCGGTTGAAGTCCTCCACTATATGAGTGAACATCTGCCATGTGTCTCGGCCAGCTCCATCCATTATGCAGGTGCCGCCTTGCTGAACTTGACCAGGGCAAGGATCTGCTCGAACCGCTTGTCCAGTACTCTCGCCTCCAGCAGCACGCGCGATGTCAGCCGCACGGTCTTCAGTGGTGATCGTAGGGGGGGTCGTAGTCTGGGCCACATATCGTCCATGTAAAAGACTGGCGCCCCGCGCTAGTGGTAGACAATACCACGGTGTAGGGGGTGCCAGTGATAGGCTCAACCAGCAGGCTCTGAACATGGCAGTCGAGTGGGAGATCTTGCCCGCCCAGTCCTTCTTGCTCGTCGTCACTGTCGGCGCCTCCACTCTCGTTCACCACCTCCTCGGACGCGTCTATTGTCTCGTAGTGCGTCTCGTTCAGGTCGTCACCAGCGTAGCCAATCGCGGCGCGCGGGTAGTTTAATACGTCGTAACCAAGAGTAGCGCGCGACGAGGTAGCGGCCGATGCAGCGGAGCAGCCAGCCGACCCGGCCGCCGACTGCAGTACGGCCGCCGACTACATGTACAGCCAGCCGTACCGTGACGCTACCGTCAACTGTAGATTCGGTTTGGACTGAAACGAGTGGTATATCCGTATGGTCAAGCAAATTTTCGCATGGATCGAGACGCCGGATGGCGGAGCAGGATCAGCGACGAGCTTTCGTGCGACGAGCGACGAGAATCGAGCTCCTTGGCATTCATGTGGCGGTGCCGGGTCCAACAGGCGACGCCCTTGCGCCTCTTGCTCGGGATGCACAGAGGAAGGTCGCAGTCCGGGCACTTGTAGGACCTCCAACCCACATTGTCGTTGTCCACATGGCACATATATAGTGCAGCGAGCTTGCGTGGTGGCGTTGTCGTTGCCGGGGCGTTTGCCGGGGTGCATGATGTTGTGACGTAGTGGGGGTGGCTCGTTGGTGATGTCGGCCAATACGCGCTCGGTCAGGCGACTCGGCTCCACCTTCCCTGTCAGCCCGTTGTAGATCATGGCCTTGCACATTGGGTCGGCAAAGTTGACAACGGTTGACTCTTTGAGTGGGTGGTGCCTCGGGAGGTGGTGCTTCACGAGCTTCCAACAATTGGTGACGTGAATGCCGGCCATGGTGGTGTGCATGCGAAGCCAGCAGTCTTGCGTCAGCCACAGCTCCTCAAGCACCAAGTCGTGATGGCGGCTTTGGTTGTGGTTGTCGACGCGCGGGCTCCGAGCGAAGTACGGCGAGACCACGCATGGACGAGGTAGTATGGGCATGGTGGTGATGTTGTTGAGGTCGTCAGCCCAACGCTGAACGTACGGCTCGCCATCGTGCACCCCACCAGCTCCCTCCGTAGCCAGAAAGAATAACACCCTCCTCATGTTGTACGTGTATCCGATTGCCACCAGGCCCACGCGCATACCCTCAACAGTGGAGCGAAGAACCATGCGACTGCCGGCGGGCTTGTCTTTAATTTAGGTGTGACTCCAGGTGGGCCTTGGGGTACAGAGAGTGGGATGTCTTGACACAGTGAATGAAGTGCCGGCATGTCTTGCCCACAGCGACTGCGGCATGCCACAACCACCAAGCAAAAGAATCAGTTTCACACATTCACATGCAGGCTGGCTGGCAGGCACTGCACTGAATTGATATCTATGTTGTTGTGCCTTGACAGATGCAAACCAGCTGTCGCCTAGCAGAGTCGCGCAAGCATGCAGGAGCAGAGCGCTCAGCCATACGCGAAGTGCATGCGGCAGTCACACGTAGCCCAGGTGCGTGCTCCTTCTGCCTCAGAGCATCCCTGCCCTCCTGGATCTCAAAGTGAATCATGACACGAGTCTCACAATCACACGTTGCCTTGCCTTTGGTACCCAAAGGCTTGGGCTTGCGCTTGATGAAGGATATGTGGGGCAGGCCGCCGGTCTTGGTGGAGCGTAGTGGCAAATACGCGCTCATGGCCTCGTCCAAGGTGATAAACACACCGATCATCAAAAGCATCATCATGTTGCGGTTGAAGTCCTCCACTATATGAGTGAACATCTGCCATGTGTCTCGGCCAGCTCCATCCATTATGCAGGTGCCGCCTTGCTGAACTTGACCAGGGCAAGGATCTGCTCGAACCGCTTGTCCAGTACTCTCGCCTCCAGCAGCACGCGCGATGTCAGCCGCACGGTCTTCAGTGGTGATCGTAGGGGGGGTCGTAGTCTGGGCCACATATCGTCCATGTAAAAGACTGGCGCCCCGCGCTAGTGGTAGACAATACCACGGTGTAGGGGGTGCCAGTGATAGGCTCAACCAGCAGGCTCTGAACATGGCAGTCGAGTGGGAGATCTTGCCCGCCCAGTCCTTCTTGCTCGTCGTCACTGTCGGCGCCTCCACTCTCGTTCACCACCTCCTCGGACGCGTCTATTGTCTCGTAGTGCGTCTCGTTCAGGTCGTCACCAGCGTAGCCAATCGCGGCGCGCGGGTAGTTTAATACGTCGTAACCAAGAGTAGCGCGCGACGAGGTAGCGGCCGATGCAGCGGAGCAGCCAGCCGACCCGGCCGCCGACTGCAGTACGGCCGCCGACTACATGTACAGCCAGCCGTACCGTGACGCTACCGTCAACTGTAGATTCGGTTTGGACTGAAACGAGTGGTATATCCGTATGGTCAAGCAAATTTTCGCATGGATCGAGACGCCGGATGGCGGAGCAGGATCAGCGACGAGCTTTCGTGCGACGAGCGACGAGAATCGAGCTCCTGGGCATTCATGTGGCGGTGCCGGGTCCAACAGGCGACGCCCTTGCGCCTCTTGCTCGGGATGCACAGAGGAAGGTCGCAGTCCGGGCACTTGTAGGACCTCCAACCCACATTGTCGTCGTCCACATGGCACATATATAGTGCAGCGAGCTTGCGTGGTGGCGTTGTCGTTGCCGGGGCGTTTGCCGGGGTGCATGATGTTGTGACGTAGTGGGGGTGGCTCGTTGGTGATGTCGGCCAATACGCGCTCGGTCAGGCGACTCGGCTCCACCTTCCCTGTCAGCCCGTTGTAGATCATGGCCTTGCACATTGGGTCGGCAAAGTTGACAACGGTTGACTCTTTGAGTGGGTGGTGCCTCGGGAGGTGGTGCTTCACGAGCTTCCAACAATTGGTGACGTGAATGCCGGCCATGGTGGTGTGCATGCGAAGCCAGCAGTCTTGCGTCAGCCACAGCTCCTCAAGCACCAAGTCGTGATGGCGGCTTTGGTTGTGGTTGTCGACGCGCGGGCTCCGAGCGAAGTACGGCGAGACCACGCATGGACGAGGTAGTATGGGCATGGTGGTGATGTTGTTGAGGTCGTCAGCCCAACGCTGAACGTACGGCTCGCCATCGTGCACCCCACCAGCTCCCTCCGTAGCCAGAAAGAATAACACCCTCCTCATGTTGTACGTGTATCCGATTGCCACCAGGCCCACGCGCACACCCTCAAAAGTGGAGCGAAGAACCATGCGACTGCCGGCGGGCTTGTCTTTAATTTAGGTGTGACTCCAGGTGGGCCTTGGGGTACAGAGAGTGGGATGTCTTGACACAGTGAATGAAGTGCCGGCATGTCTTGCCCACAGCGACTGCGGCATGCCACAACCACCAAGCAAAAGAATCAGTTTCACACATTCACATGCAGGCAGGCTGGCAGGCACTGCACTGAATTGATATCTATGTTGTTGTGCCTTGACAGATGCAAACCAGCTGTCGCCTAGCAGAGTCGCGCAAGCATGCAGGAGCAGAGCGCTCAGCCATACGCGAAGTGCATGCGGCAGTCACACGTAGCCCAGGTGCGTGCTCCTTCTGCCTCAGAGCATCCCTGCCCTCCTGGATCTCAAAGTGAATCATGACACGAGTCTCACAATCACACGTTGCCTTGCCTTTGGTACCCAAAGGCTTGGGCTTGCGCTTGATGAAGGATATGTGGGGCAGGCCGCCGGTCTTGGTGGAGCGTAGTGGCAAATACGCGCTCATGGCCTCGTCCAAGGTGATAAACACACCGATCATCAAAAGCATCATCATGTTGCGGTTGAAGTCCTCCACCATATGAGTGAACCTCTGCCATGTGTCTCGGCCAGCTCCATCCATTATGCAGGTGCCGCCTTGCTGAACTTGACCAGGGCAAGGATCTGCTCGAACCGCTTGTCCAGTACTCTCGCCTCCAGCAGCACGCGCGATGTCAGCCGCACGGTCTTCAGTGGTGATCGTAGGGGGGGTCGTAGTCTGGGCCACATATCGTCCATGTAAAAGACTGGCGCCCCGCGCTAGTGGTAGACAATACCACGGTGTAGGGGGTGCCAGTGATAGGCTCAACCAGCAGGCTCTGAACATGGCAGTCGAGTGGGAGATCTTGCCCGCCCAGTCCTTCTTGCTCGTCGTCACTGTCGGCGCCTCCACTCTCGTTCACCACCTCCTCGGACGCGTCTATTGTCTCGTAGTCTCGTAGTCTCGCGTCTCGTTCAGGTCGTCACCAGCGTAGCCAATCGCGGCGCGCGGGTAGTTTAATACGTCGTAACCAAGAGTAGCGCGCGACGAGGTAGCGGCCGATGCAGCGGAGCAGCCAGCCGACCCGGCCGCCGACTGCAGTACGGCCGCCGACTACATGTACAGCCAGCCGTACCGTGACGCTACCGTCAACTGTAGATTCGGTTTGGACTGAAACGAGTGGTATATCCGTATGGTCGAGCAAATTTTCGCATGGATCGAGACGCCGGATGGCGGAGCAGGATCAGCGACGAGCGCGGAGCGGTGGCACGGGGTTTTGACGGGACTCGGGGTTGGGCACCTGGGCACGACGGACAGCCGGCGACGCCGCGAGAGGCGCCACGACACATGGTCGCTTGCAGGGCGAATTGGAGTTGATGGGAAGGACATAGCTTGTCTCGGCGCCGTGAAGGGGGCGATCGACAGTGCTCTGGCATGAGGGGCGACGGCGAGTCATTTGTCTTTGTACTAATACCAAATGTTTTTCAAATTCCGCGAGATGACATATGCAATCGCACGGCCGCGCCACCCACACACGTCGACAAAATCACCACAAGCCGACGACGTACTGCCCATGCAAGGTATTTGACGAGTGCAGGGTGCGTGGTAGAGGAGACACACCTAGGGCAGGGCGCCAACGCCGATGGGTTGCAACTTCAGCACGTTGGTGGTCTCGCATTACTCGGTGCCGTCATTTCACATGATGCGGAACTTGTTGCTGGCGGTAGCGACCGACACGACGACGTTATCAACCTTCAAGGCCCTCAATTGGCGTACCGTGCCGAGGGCAGCGGGTTCAAATGGCCCACGAGCATGGCCCAGCTCCTAGGGGTGCGGTAGAGCCCATGAGTGGTCCATGAGGTATTCGGTGCGCGGTGCCCCACTCCCCCCGTATTTTTTAGCCGAGATTAGACAAAAGGGGTATTAGAATGAGGGGCCGCCGGTCATCAACCACCACGACCGGTAGATTAGTGGTCGACGCGCCACTCATCTACCTACGCCTACCGAAGGCCATCATACCCATATGCTAGCCATAGAGTCCAATATCGGTCGATTCGTCTGCATGTAGGCGCACCGGGAGCCGATGGAGTGATGGGTAGCTATGACAATATTTAAAAGTAGCGAAAATACGGTTGTCGGGCGGAGTTGAGACACGGGCTGGATCGTGCGATTACACACTGTGCCTGCTCACCAAATCCCACACCACTTAGCCCATATCCCGCCCTTGGGCTCTTAGGGGCCATTGTTGGTGGTCTCTTGTTATATACTCTACACTGATGTACTATGTACTCCTGGAAACGTCGAAAGAGCGAAGAACTGGCGACGAAGGTGTACGAGAACGAGTACATGCAATGCGAAGTACCAGTACGAGCACTGTGAGTGCGAATACAGCAAGCGAAGGCGAAGTACTAGTACGAGGACGACGAGGCGACAGTACGAGCAACTACGAAGCGACCAGTAAGTACATGGCAGAATTACGAGTACATGTAGGGTGCGAGTAACCTGTACGTACGCGTGCGTACCAGCAGCAGCGCGATTGTTATTGTCACCTAGCGTTAGATAGAGCGAATTTCTTTTTGGATTTCTTGAATGTTGCGTCTAGCTCATGTAATCAGTTAGATAGAGCGCTGCCCTAGTAGCGTATAAACAGTAGGTACTAGAACATACTAGAGGCATTTAGAACGCTACAGCACGTGCGAGTAACTTCTCGTGTGTGCATAATAGCACATGAATATTACCGTTGTGCTGCGGACAGATGAAGGTGCTAGAAACCTGTCTGTAGTTAGTTGTGTGTTACTAAAATAGCGACGGGCCGCGGATTAGGACCGCACACGTCGATTTTAGTATTAGAGTCTAGTAGTTTTGCGCAAGACAAGTGGCGGGAATTGGAATCAAAACGCAGCGCACGGAATGGTGGAAACCAATGACTACAAATAGGCCGGCAAAACTACCGCCGGGCCAGTCACCCAGGTTACCGAGTTCCGATACTGTAAGAATCCCTTCTCCCAAATCTCTGCTCTTCATTCCTAGCCGTGTGGAATAACGATGGGCCCTCACACTCAGTTCCTGCATTAGGACTATCTATGGCTAGACGACTGTTCGGCCTAAGTCCTAAGGGGGTTGTGACATCTATAGTTGGTGGTTCGAGTCGAGGGCATTGCTAGTTGATGATTCGCGGGTGGGCTGGAGGTGGTCAATGTACCTACGCGTACATGAGCCACCGTACGCGCGCTATATCGCCGATTTTTCAACACCGTGCAAGTTAGTGTGCCGTGATGTAGCGAAGAACATGGAGACATTCTCATGGATGAGCTGTCTCATTCTCGTGTCTTCCTCCTCACGACGCACCGCCTTGATGCGGGCTTGTCCAGTGGCCGACGTTTCAACACCCTCGACAACCGCCGCCTTGCCGCGGCGCGTCGGCCATCTTGGGGCCGGTGGGTGAGAACGGTGGGCTGGTAGTGTGCCGCTGTCGGACATATCGCAGAGGTCATCCGGGAGCCGCGGGGAGAAGAGATAGAAGAGCATCGGCTTGAGATGGTCATGTAGTAGTCGCGAGAGCGGACTGGGGGTGGAAGGTTATGTACTGTTTCCGGCGGTCTGAGCACTTTGCAGGGTCCAAAATCACGATTTAGTGTTGTGCGGTATACTTCTCGCAAACGAGACGACCGCTCAACCGAGCGGACAAGGAATGTACCTGCTTGTCATTCGTAAAGTGCCGTACCAGCACTGCGGCATTTCAGTGCTAAAACACCGAGCGCTTGCTTGCCCGGCTGGCGTTAATTGCCATGTGGCCGCCACGTGAAATTTGCGTGGGCGCAGAGGCCGTGGGCAGCCGGTGTCGACACCCGCATACCCTGGGGTAAAGGGTGGTAACAAATCCACCTACTACAAAAAAGTAGTACTAGAAAATCAACACAGCAAGCCGCCTAAACGCGGCCCGCATCCCGCATGATGAGGCGGGATGGATGAGTGATGCGTACACGGTTCAGAGTCCGGGCGGCCACGCGTGCACGTGTGTGTGTGGGTGATCCTCGGACGTGCTGTGCAGCTTCGGCAACGGGATGGCAGACGAAACTGCGCCGTCTGATGAGGCAGCGAGCGCGCTCTCGAGCGGCCACCAAGCTCAGGACCCCGAGGAAAACTCTTGCAAGCAAGGCCTCTTGGTGAGCCCGGGTGGTGCACCGAGTGCCCCGCGATGAGAGGGCACCCCGATCCGCAGCCAAGCATGCGATACCGCGCACTGTGCGGCGCACCCCCTTGCGCACCTCACCCACTGTGCTGAAGACCATGCCCCGTGTACTCCGACATATCCATGATGTCTCGAAGATGACCCTTCTGTCCGGGCTCCGTGTTGTGCCACGCCGCATCCCGCGCTGCCAAGCACCCCCCGTTGTATGTCGCCCAATGTGGAGCGCTCAAACCGATCCACAGCCGTGGCCCGGGGCACTGCAGTGTACTTGACCCCGTACCGCATAGTCTTGAACTTACTCCGGCAGTGTAGACTTCAAGCTCCGGGGATCACAGCTCCCGGTCACGACGTTGAACGCTGGAAGGGAGAGCTTTGCGTCCGGCACTAGGTCCTTGAGTTCATCACTGGGTACGGTGTTAGTTGCCGAGAGGCACTGATTGCTGGAACAAGTCATCCACCTCCCGCCGTACGGCGATAGTTTTATCTAGGTCGTGAACACAGTGATCACGGAAGGCATCTGCGATAGCGTCGTGCTGTACACCCCAGTGAGCGTCTCCAGGCGCCGGGAGGTTCATCATGAGCGCGTCGCTGGGGTAAAGGGAGGGGGAGGAAACCCCAAGAATACAGCTCTAAACAAAATTAGCAGTCTTTGGGTTTTCAGGGTTTTAGGGATTTTAGGGTTAAAAACCCGTAGTATCGCCGCGGATGGGCGGGCGTGACTCTGAAAACTGGGGGGACCGCCCGGCTCCGCCGGCCTCTGCGTGCCTGCGCGCCACTACCCGTACGACTGTCGAGCGAATTCATATGATCGTCACCTCCTGGCGAAATAATCCTCTTGCTGGCGTTTCCTGTACCTGTACCAAGTGGCGCGGCACACGCAAGCCGTGCTGTTTGGAGGGGTTTTCCACATGCACCCGCCGACCGTCAGGCTCGACGGAAGAATCATCCCTACTGTGCGCACCCTGGCGACGCACGATGGACTACGTAGCGTTTGTGAGCGACAGTGATGAGGCGGAGGAGGACCTGCAGTACGGCCAGCTCCAACTAGACTGTGAAGGGGACGGGCGGGACGAGGCGTCAGCGGCGGCGACAGGCGCCACCGCGGAGGCCGCCGGGCGCGACCCGCCCCCGACGAGCGGACCCGCCACTGCCCGCAACGGTGACGGCGGCGGCGGCGGGGGGCAAGGGCCGGTGCCTGCGGCGTCTCCTGCCACTGCCGAGGTTCCTGCGGCAGGCGAAGGGCTGCAGGAGCAGCTGGCGGCGGCGGCGGCGACCGCCAAGCAGGTGGCCCGCGACGTGGAGCATCAGGTTAGGGTCGCGCAGGGCGTGCCCGTGGAGCTGGCGCCTGATGCGCGAATCACCGTGCTGTTCGATCTCAACGGTGCGGGAATACCACTCCCTGGGGGGGAGCTATCTTCACGGGAGCTATCTTCACCTGCCCCCGCCGACCGGCCACCTCATCATCAGCGCTGCCACGCACTCCGCACGTTGTACTTCTTTTCACTGCCCTCCCCTGTGCCCTCTCATGCCGCCACACTCTGAATGGCACGTGCTGTTGGGTGCGTCAGGCGTGCTGGTGAAGCGCAAGGGCAGCAAGTCCGGGGGCGGCAAGGGCAGGTTGCTGAGGGCTGGCCTGCACCACATCGGCGCGCTCGCCAAGGTGCTGGCGGCCGCACCGCACCTCCCCCCCCCCCCCCCCCGGAATCGTAGCCCCTCCCGCGCCTCCCAAAGCCAACACCCCCCCGGGCCCCTCCCTTCTCGCCCCACTCACCGCATGCCTCTGCTGTTGCAGGACTTCCGGCTGGGGGTGTACACCTCGGCGACGCTGCCGACCATGCACGCCTCGGTAGGGCACATTGAGCAGGTGCTCCGCGCGCCCGGCATGTTTGAGGTGCTCATGTGCCGCAACCAGTGCGTGCCTGCGCCGCAGGTGAGCCCCGCTCTATCACCCTTCCCCTCCTGTGTCGCGACCGTCTCCCCCCCCCCCCATTTGCCGACCTATCCATAGACAAACCCTGTTCATGCCACATCTGCCAGCTGTGGCATCGAGAGGCTAGCGCTCACCCACTGCGCCCTTCTCCCTTTCATCCCACCCCCTCTCTCCTCATTCCTACTCGCTTTCATTTGCCAAAGGCTCATGGAAGGGAGCCCCCCCCCCCCCGCCCACCCGGCCCCCTGCCCCTTCCTGCTCCTCGCCCCTGCCGGCACAGAGCCACATCGACAAGAGCGGCTCCAGGCCCTGGGACGTCGTGAAGCCCCTGGCACCGTCCTTCCCCGGCAACCAGCTGCGCCGCGTTGTGCTGGTGGATGACGACAGCTTCAAGGTGCGGTCTGGAGCGTTGACTCGCCGCTGCAACAGGGCTGCAAGCTGCCGAGTGATCTTCCGGTGCAGTCTGGTGAAGGGGTGTTGGGCGGGAGGGACGGCGGCCTGGCGGGGACCTGCATTGTCATTGGCAATAGCCACGTCAGAGCGCGCACGCAGACAAGCTGGCCGCGGCAGGAATCAGGGGCTCGTGGCACTTGAGGCATGCCGGTGCCAGCAGAGCGCTGACTGGGGCTTGCGCTGGTGGGTGGCATGCTGCGGCTGGCAGGCACTGGAGGGGGAGGAGCGAAACATGCTGCTGGTGCCGACCTGCGGGGGCTCGGTGGGAAGCGGCGCAGGTGGGCCATGCTGCGATGGGCCTCCCTCCTGTGACGTCCACTGCCTCGGCCATCCCGCGGTCCTGTCTGGCTCAGCGCTTAAACCCCCAGTCCCCGCCTTCCCCCGTCCCGGGCTCACGCAGAGGAGGGTGAGGAGGTGCTGAGCGAGCTGGTGGCGCGCCTGCGTGCCATTGCGGCCGTTGAGGACGTCCGGGAGTGCACGGAGGACATCTCCCGGGGACTGTTTGCGCTGCCGTGTGTCGCGGGTGCATCGGTCCCGCAGGCGCTGCCCTACCCAGCTGACGGCGCTGAGGTTCACCCCCCCCCCCCCCCCCCCCCACACCCCCCGGCCACTGGCGCTCGCTTTCCAATTATTATTGTGTCAAATGTCCGATCAGGATCTTATGTCCACAAAACGTTTTCACCGCATTCCCCGAGTGCGCAATGCAATACATCGTCATCTATAAATACCTACTCAGGGATGTGCATGTAGCGTCATGTACTGGTGCAGATATTTTTACGGAGGATCTGACGCAGCACTTTGTTCACTTTCAGTACATCCATCACTCCACGTGGCGGTCTGACCGATGCACACACCCACACCCACACCCACAACACCCATCCGCGTCTCCACGGTTGCACGCGGGGGAGGAATCACTTGGCCCTGGACATCTTTTGACACTGCTGTCCTGGCTGCGTTGCAGGCACTCGCCCAAGAGGCGGTGGCTTTGAATGCTGCTGGTGGGTGCCCATCCTGGGCCATCGCTCCCCCCCCCCCCCCCCCCCCCGGGGAGTCCCCAGCACAATGTCAGTGCTGCACACAGGCGAGCAAGGCAGCAAGTGGCTTGCAAGGGTCGGCCCGCATCTTACAACAACAGCACCGGGTACTAGGCAATAATGGCATGGATTGCTTGCTTTGCTTATTGATCTTCTCTCAGCGCCTCCCAGCACCATCGCAGCAGAAGCGGATGGGGATGTGAGCTCAGGTTGGAGATGAGAGTGGGCTGGGAATACAGGGGAGGAGGAACGGTTGGAGGGGGGGGGGGGGGGGGCAAATGGGCGCCAGCTGGCGGCCGCCTAATAGGTTGCGATGTGGTACGTGTGCTATGCTGCAGTGGCTGCGCCCGCAGAAGCCGCAGGCGCCTCCACGGACGTGGGCCCAGGCGACTCCTCCGGCTCCTCGGGCGGCGACTCACGCAACAAGGCGTGGAGCTCGTTCACGGAGAGCGGCTTTGACAATGACGGAGGTGAGACGGAGGATGAGGAGGACTTGGGGGAGTTTCACTCGGCGGGCACGCCCACGAACGCCTTGCGGGCGCCGCCGACCCCGGAGGGTCCGCCCCTACCGGTTCGCGTGCCTTCCACGGTGGACGTGGCCCGCGTGGCGGAGGTCCCGGTCCCAGAGCGCGGTAGTGGCCCAGGGGCCGCCGCAACCGCGGGGATGTGCCGCCTGCACAACGAGGTACGGCTGCTATGCCGCAGTCCCCGCGCCCGGCCATCATACTCGCCTTCGCGCTGCGCTCAGCGCCCCCCTCCCTTCTTAGTTGCCGTTGCACTTTGTTGACCTTGAGCCTGCGGTCTTCCCCCCCTCCCCCCCCCCCCCCCCCCCCCCGCGCTTCCCTTGCCCCCCTGCCCCCACCCCCTCTCATGGTACAAGCTCTGATGTCTGGATAATGGGAGAACTTGCAGTAATGTTTCTCAGCTGGTGTAGTCAAAATGGGCTGTTTTCCGTCGCCACCAATTGGCAACTGCAAGCCAATCGGGAGCCACATATGAACAAAACCCTGTATGTCATGTACAATTGGCGGGGAGGGGGGATAACTTGCCGAGCCGTTTTAATGCAAGATTAGCACCTGCAGACTGACGAACGCGCTGCTTTTAGTTAAATGCCAGTACGGACAACATCTTCTACAACGGGTAATTGCCAGGGTTCGGAGTATGTAGACAAGGATGCCATGCGGATACGGCGGATACATCCCATCGTATCCACGTACGATATACTCCGTATCTCGAACCAGCCCCTCCAGTGTCCTACGCTGTATCTGGATACGTTTGTATCCTATTCGTATCTAGGTCGTATCCTTTTCGTACATACGGCGTACTGTTTTATACGTCGACGTATGCTCGTCCACACCGAGCTCAAGGGTTATGCGCACGGCCCCGGATCCTGTAAGAGGAAGACCGCAGGGGATCCCCATGCCCGACCGAGGGAGTCACTATTGCCGCTTGCTGTCGCTGATAGCACCGCTGCTCGGACGTAGCTCACAGGCCACTCTGCCATCGCCGAGTGGCAGCGCGCCACCTGGCGTCGTCGTTGGTCCCCCAGCACCCCCCAGGCCAGCTCATCCCTCCAAACCTCACCACTTTTGTGTTCAAAACACAAGATACGCCGGGTCACACGTGAAGGCGTCTAGTATTTGCACACTTGTATCGTCGTAGGCAAGGAGACGCACGTATGTGGATACGCACGTACATACGGCGTATGTTGTGCATGCAACATACGGCGCATGTACACGCGCAAGCGCCGCATCCAGAAACCTCTGTAGATACCCGAAACCCTGGTCTTTCCCCCCTTCTTCTACAAATCAACAGCCATCTTCACCGCCCTTTCATGTGATGCATTAACAGCATCCCAACAGTACAGGGGGAAGGAGGGGTGCCTCCTTGTCTACCATAGTACAACCATTGAACAAAGCAATGCATACCGTGACCACGCTTTGAGCTCACGGTATGTTATTGGTTTACATCCCCCTCCCCCACCCGTCGAAAAGACAGAAGTACGCTATATTTATCTGTTAACATGTCAGAATACACCACGAATACCACACGGATCTTCCGGCTCGATGCTGCAAAACAATTCATTCCTGTCTGGACCTCTGAACCCAATTAAATGTTTATGTTAAATGAGTATGGTGATAACCTTTCATAAATTATTGCATTTGTTGAGCAGACAGAGACTCACTTAAATCTCAGGTATGTGCCCTGCTGCTGCTTTCAGATTGCCGTGTTTGTCAACACCACGGCGCCCACACGCTCGGAGACCGAGGCGGTGGCTGCGCTGCTGGAAGAGGTGGGCAAGGTGGGCCGGCGGATATGGGGCGACGCCCGAGTGGCGCTCTTCGGCAGCCAGGCGCACGGCCTCGCGCTCCCGGGCAGCGACCTCGACATCGTGGTGCTGGGCGTGACGGCGAACATGCGGTGCGCCGCCACGGGCTTCACCAAGTCGCAGCAGCACCGCATCGGCTCACTGCTGCAGCAGCTGCTCACGGAGCTCAAGAAGTCTCTTGAAGTGCGCCACGCCAAAGTGATAAAGGCCAAGGTGACTCGCCACGCCTGCATGCACTGAACCGGGGCAGGGTCATGATCGCTACTTTGGCAATAGTCAAGAATAAAATCATAGTCACAAGCAGAGCCGATAGTCAATTGTCAAGTATACATCATTAATCATTAATGGCATCGATGACCTACCGGAGATGAAGTGTGGCTCTTAAGTGGCAATGGCGGCTACTACGACACGCCGTTTGCGGACACTTGGATATTTGTGTGACCGTGGTGTCACAAATACCCATGTGCATTTACTCCCCCCCCCCCCGCGCGCGGTTCCCCCGCCATGATCGTGGTAGGTGCCTATCATCAAGTGCGAGATCCGCGTGGGGAAGGCTGGCGAATATGCGGCGGTAGACATCTCCATGGGTGCGGCAAATGGCACGGAGGCCGCGGAGTTCATCGCGCAGGAGGTATCGGCTGCTGGGAGTGCCCCTAAGCGCTTTCACAATAGAGATGCGCCAATGTTGTAGGAGCGCCGAGTAGGTTTGGGGTTAAAGTGCCGACTATCACTGGGCTGCCGTGCAGATTGTGATGGTGCCGCCGCTGCGGCCGCTGGTGCTCGTGGTGAAGGCATTCCTGCGGCAGAAGGGCCTCAATGAGGTGTACACTGGCGGGCTGTCGTCGTACTCCATCTTCCTGATGGTGCTGGCGCACCTTCAGGCGGAGCGCCTCGTCCCGCCGGATGGCAGCACGCCCGATCCATCTGCGCAGTACCCGCCGCTAGGGCTCCTGTTGTGGGGCTTCTTCCAGCGCTACGGCTGCGCATTCAACTACCACTCGCAGGTCCGGCCCCCACCCTCATTCCCCCTGGACACATGGCCTCCCCAATGTACTCAGTGTATGGCGTATGTTTGTATGAAAAATGATTCAAGGACATACGTCCATGCTGCAAACCCCTAGTTGCATTGCATGAAGTTAATGGAAAAGTGTATGGATCACCAGTTTTGCTGCTGCTGATGCCGCCGCCTGCTTGCCCCCCGCCCCCCGCTGTGCGTCGCTATGGTGGATTATCATTTAAGTTTTATGGGGCAGTATACACACCCGTATCGTGCTAGAAATAATTAAATAAATATATATATATAAACATATTTATGGATATATACATATATATATATATATATATATATTCATATATACATATATATTTATGTATATACTATAGCAGGCCCGCCACGGTACTGCGGGTATCGCTGCCTAGAGGTAGGCGCCGATGGCTTCCCGCTAATTGGCGACGGCCTGCTGCTACCCCGTGATGCGTCCCGCAGGCGGTGTCTGTGGGGCAGGGCGGCGTTGTCAAGAAGATGAAGCAGTGGAGGAACAAGAAGCAGTGGCTGCTCGCGGTCGAGGATCCGCAGGTGGGGTCGGGAACGTGAAGGGGGGCTGCGGCTGGGCTGCGGTCGCATCGAAGTGGAGGGAGGGGCAGGGGGAGGGAGAGCAGGGGGGGGGGGGAGACACATCGTATCCAGAACCGCGCGTCGGTGCGCTATGGTGTCAAGGCAAGTGGTCGACCAGTCCAAGCCGAGTGGGACTTCGCGAGCCAAATGCGCTTTCGCCTGGAATTTCTTTTTGCTCCGCCCTTTCATCGTTTCGGCAATTGCACATCCCTCGTGGGTGTTTCGAACTCGACTACTTCACTTTCGCTACCCCAACACCTTGTTCACGATCCTTAGCGGCGGTCTTGCGGCGATATTGACACAAGTTGAAGTGATATCCGCGAAATATTCACCACAGTCGCGCAGGTCGGAATCTGTGCATTTTATTGCCCGGCTCTCGGAACCGAGTGTAGATCCTAGTCTTAGGACTGAATAATCGGCCGGCTGGACGCTGGCCTGCCTCACCACAGGAGGCTGGGCGCGACATCGGCGGCGGCTCCTTCAACATCCAGGTGGTGCGCGCCGCGTTTGCTGCGGCGGCAGAGGCGCTCCTCCGTGCCGTGGCCTCGCATGGTGCGGTGGGCGCCCGACAAGAGACGGCGGAGCAGCGGGAGGCGCGCCTCTGGGCGCAGGTGCAGTCGGACGGCGCCTCCACGACGCCGGAGGTAGGCGGCTCCTGCTCCTATTGCATACCTGCCCGCTGAACACACAGGCACTTACTGTAACATACGAGAAGTGTGAGACGTACCACGAAATCCTTATATTAATGACTGCGCACACAGTCCGACCGTCGCCCGTCGGTAGTGTAACTTTCATTGCCCAGTCCATTGTCGTTTATTCCTGGAGCGAGTTGCAACACAAATCGTCCCTCAGACGGTCCGAGCATCCCGACCGGTACAGCAGATAATCGGCCGGTCGCCACTGATCAGAATGGGCTATAGCGACTACGTACGGGTATTCTGAACCAGCACGGGCTTGGCGTTGTCGACTCCGAACACACCTCACGCACCACACACTAACAGACGTAACACCTCACACACCTAGTCGCTAACAACCAACACAAATACCTGAAACAGTCCGAGTAGTCCGACCGATACCGTACAGATAATCGGCCGGTTGCCACTGATTAGAATGGGCTATACGTACGGGTATTCTATACTAGCACGTGCTTGGCACTGCCGAGTATATGGTCGGACGCCGATACAGAGCTGCTGTGGCTACCGGCCTGTTTGGTTTCCGATATTGTGTTACAGATTCTTAATTGCCGCATGTAATACGTTCATGACGTCCTCGACTGAGCTCTGTTGATTGTCAATTGTACCGGCAGTCTAAGCAGCACAACCATGCGGCGGGCGACCGAGCGGCGGATCACGCGGTGAACGAAGAGCTCCCCATCCTGAGCTCCATTCTCGACTGCGGCGTGGAGGTCCGACGCGGCAACGGGTCCTCCAAGGGCCGCGCGCGTGCTGAGGGTGCAGGCCGCGGCGAGGTGGCGGCGGCCGCAGGGCAGGCGGGCTTCTCGATAGCTGCGGTTCGAGGTGGCCCGAGACGCGGCGGCGACCCGGGCGGCAAGAAGGGAAAGCGCAGCGTCAAGTCGACCATCGAGGAGAAGATGGCCAAGCTGCAGGGCGCCGGGGCCCAGCCGCAGGGCGGCCGACGCGGCCAGAAGCGGCACACACCCGAGGCGACGTTGCACGACTTCAACGGGCCGGAGCAGGCTCCGGGCAAGTCGAGCCGGCGGCAGCGGATGGCGACTCGGAGCTCCGATAAGGGCGCCGGTGGCGGCCCACTGAGCTCAAGGGCGGCGGAGGACGCGCTGGCGAGGGCTGAGGAGTCGCTGCGGTCTCGGGGCCACATGAAGATCCCGAAGGCGTCAAAGAAGAAGAAAATCCGCAAGCAGCAACAGCAAAACGGCGGCGGCGCGGCCAGCAGGAAGAAACAGGGCAAGGGAGGCAAGGCCGATGGCGGTGCGCTGAAGGTGAATAAGGGCAACGCTGGCGTGGGTAAAAAGACGCGAAAAAGAGGTAACCGACAGGCGGCGAGGTGACGCGACAGTGCAGCAGCAGCCGTCACACAGCCCTTTCGAAAGTCAAAGTGGCAACAACAGGCTACCCATACGTGTAGCTTATACTAGTCACGGTAATGTAGGAGTCCGCAGAGTGCGGATTAAGTTCAAAATGGCTTGCACCACCCCTAACCTGGCGATTCCCAGCGCCCATCACAGCGCAATCGATGATTCAGCGGTACTTGTCATTTATGAATTGGTCGGGTATTCCCATCTTGGTGTCTATACGCTGATTGTCTACACCTCAGTGCTCATGCATTGTCTACACAGCAGCTGGATTCTATCCATAGTGACTGCTGCCCTATTACTGTGACTTTGTCATTTGTTATTAACCCGTCATTTTGTCAGCAGTAACACCGCGCTATTCTCTCTCTCTCTTTCTCTCCCTCTGTGGCAGATGGGTCGGTCTTTAAATGTTGCCTGACTTTCAATCTCCCCTGCTATGAGTAGATCACCATGAATCGCCGATCACTGAAATAAGTATGAAAATGTTTCGGATGTCATGGCGCCAGATACTGTGTGATCGTCACAGATGACTGCACGTTGTCCTTTCAATTTTGTTGCGGGAGAGAGAGAGAGGGAGAGAGAGAGAGAGAGCTTGGATGATTGCGGCCGCAGAGGACACACACAGATCACAAGGTGGCTGGGGGACACCTCACCCTGAGTGGGTATGTGGCTGAGGCCCGATTTTACTGACATCTGTTACACTAGTACATCAAATCCTCATATCCCATGCTGGAACTTCAGCATGGACACTGTTAGTACAGCCTGAGCACTCAGCATTCCCCCCACCCGCTCAACACGCCCTCTTACTGGCCCTCGACCAGCCAGCCATGCCAGGTGAATTGCCTTTACCTAGGAAATAAACGAACAGCTCCCATACCAAGGCGGGATTTATATTTTTCAGTTGGCTTCCTGCTATTCACCGTCTCGCTCATTCTCCCTATGACTTTAATAAATAGCATGAGTACACGGACATGTAGTAGTCACAGCATGGAGTTCCTTCTGACCTTGCTGTGTATGTACACCAGAAGTATGTGCTGCTTTGTATGGCACCGCTTGCACCATTACTAATATAGCTCCATACTGCCCAACGAGCTGTAGAGAACGCCGATCCGGTCTGAGATAGCCGGTACGTTGTCCAGTGTGACTGTCGTACTTAATTGGAGCTACTGCGCACTCGGATAGAAACATAGCTGAGGGTCCGGACCATGCGCGGGCATGTCACGCTCCAGCAGCCAGCCGTATGGGCCCTATAGGGTTATTGTAGAAAACTGACAGGAGCTACGCGAACTTCTGGAGCCGACAGCGACGCCGATAGCGACGCCAAAGGCATTGTCGCGGGGGTTGTGAATGGCAACCCATCTGACGACAGCCGCGGCGACAGCGACGGTGAAGGGGACGCTGGCGCGAGGTACGACTTCAGTACCGGGACCAGCAGCGCTCGAGGGAAATACGACGACAAGAAGAGGTTAGCTTGTATCGTGTCGACCCCCCCCCCCCCCCCCCCCCCGCTGTGTGGCGCCTACTAGTCCGCCGATCCGGTCTGAGATAGCCGGTACGTTGTCCAGTGTGACTGTCGTACTTAATTGGAGCTACTGCGCACTCGGATAGAAACATAGCTGAGGGTCCGGACCATGCGCGGGCGTGTCACGCTCCAGCAGCCAGCCGTATGGGCCCTATAGGGTTATTGTAGAAAACTGACAGGAGCTACGCGAACTTCTGGAGCCGACAACGACGCCGATAGCGGCGCCAAAGGCATTGTCGCGGGGGTTGTGGATGGCAACCCATCTGACGACAGCCGCGGCGACAGCGACGGTGAAGGAGACGCTGGCGCGAGGTACGACTTCAGTACCGGGACCAGCAGCGCTCGAGGGAAATACGACGACAAGAAGAGGTTAGCTTGTATCGTGTCGACCCCCCCCCCCCCCCCCCCCGCTGTGTGGCGCCTACTAGTCCGTTGCTAACACAAGTTCCTCCACCCCGCTTCGCAACAAACGCCGTCAGTTGTACACCGGTGCCGACGCCACCCTGATGGAGGGCGCGCTCAATCTCTGCGAGTGGAAGCTGAAGCACAACATAAAGACGGCGGCGTTCGAGAGGCTGTCGAAGCTGCTGAAGAAGCACATGCTACCGAAGGACGGGTCAGAGCTTACCGAGACGTGGTACAAGGTGGAGCAGTGCCTGAACGTCCCGGGCATAAAGAAGTATATCGTTCACTGCTGCCCGTGCGGCGAGCATCGGTACGACCACTCCCTGGATGGTGACTGGAGCTACGACGACCGCTGCCCTCGTTGCAATGACGCGCGGGACACCCGAGTCAGTGCGCCACCCGCGCCCCGCCACGCCTCAACCGCGCAAGTTTTACTACAACTTCAACGTCTGTGAGGTGATGCGCCCCCGCCCCCTTCCGTTTGCCCCCACTCATTGGCAGCATTGTCAGCGCAAAGCTTAACTGAGTTATTGTTGCTGTTGCACGAAACACGATGCATGTGGTGGAGCAATCCTTTTGGGATGAGGAATGGGCTCTGCGCCGAGGCACATGCAGAGATCAATCTATCAATGGGTTTTGGAACTCTGAAGCGTGCAAGGCCATGGATGCTACCACCAACAATCAGTTTTCTCACAAAGACAACGGGGTGTATGATTTATGTGGAGATGGGGTGGAGTTGCACTACAACAAAGCATATTCTTCCTGGATATCTGGCATTGGGTTTGCAACCCAGTGCTTTTGCATGCTCCGACGAGGTATATGAGTCTAACTCTAGTTGGGTGGTTTTGACATGTTACTGCAGGTGTCAAGACATGCCATTGATCATCAAAGCGGGGGGAGAAGCGCAACAGGAAGGTGTTGCTCATCATCCCTGAGCCCTTTGCACCAAAGCATATTGACATATATGTGGAGGAGACACTCAAGTTAGGCAGTTGTCAGGACGCAGAGCGCAGAGGGCGCACTGACAGTTCAAGATGTGTATGAGGTGACTGACAGCGATGGCAACAAGTCCAGAGCGCGCCGTGACTTGCATAAAGCTGCACCCACTGTCAACATAAAGTGGGTATGCTGGGGGGTTGGTGCCCGCCTTTCCCCCTCCATCCCCCCTTGGGGATCTTACCGCAAAAGCTTCGGCGGGCGAGATGGAGGCAGCATCAGCGGACCGCGGCCGAGGCCGGCGGGCCGCCACAACCAGCGCGGTGGGGCGACCAGCAACGCCGCGACCTGCGGGAGATTTTCAGCGATGGCGGCAGGCGGAGCCAAGACGCAGCACGACGACCGAAAATTGCGCGGATATTGTATCTGAATTGTATATCAGGGAAAAAACTCAGCCACTTATCACGTGATGGAAGGAGGCGGGTTCGGAAACGAAAGAAGATGGCCGCGAGCTTGAGCTGTAATTACAATGTATGTGTCCCCTGCTATGGTTAGAGATGGCAGGTCCTACGAACAGCAACTCCCTCTGAGCCGTGGAGAGCAGCAGGGTAGCACGTTGTAATCAATTTCAATCCTGAACGCCTATAGTTTTTCTTGGGGGGGGGGGGGGGGGGGGGTCGACAGAAGCCTCCCCCCCCCCTTTCCCCTTTCCTGACCCCGGGACCGCCACCTACAACAACACATCAAATCTTGCCGGCCTTACCCGAGGGCAGAAAAAACAACCGGCGGTACGCACACTAGCAAGCAGGTATTTCGCGGGCGGCGCGCGCGGGCTACTCATCCGCCGCGCGAACGCAGCGAATAAGACTGACTCGCGTCAGGTTTTTGCGTCAACACCCGAGTACTTAACAACCTTTATTTTGGGCGGGCCCCCCTCCCTTCACGGCGCTCTGGATTTTACTGGGAATGGGGAATTTTCCAGCTATGGCATCGGGCCCTCCCTGACTCACATTGCCTTTTTAGTTGCACATGTATCGCACTCCTGAAATGCGTTCCTCCGCAGGTTGGGCTTGCCCCAACTTGAATCACTCGAATGGGCCAAACGGGTAGGGCGGACCTTTTGTGGTCAGTGCCGGGTATTTTAATGGCAGTGTTTTAGACGGTGATCCAACAGTGTTGGAAATTCTATCACTAGCCACTAATTAGTCGTGCAGAATGCTCCGGCAATTTGCATATTGACTAAAACGGAGCGTCGCCTACCCGTGGCTCCCCGTAGCTGGATCGCTGCCTAAACGGCCATCGTAGAGACGCTGCAAGGGTATCACTGGTGCCAGTTCTGTCCCGGGGGCGGGAAAAAAACATACTGGCTCGCGTACACCGCTAGGGTTCCGGCCCTGGTCCGGGCTGGTCCGGGGTGCTGGCCGACTTGTTTTTTTTTTTTTTTTTTTTTCGCCCCCGGGACAGGACTGGCACCAGTGAAACCCTTGCAGCGTCTCTACGACGGCCGTTTAGGCAGCAATCCAGTTACGGAAAGCCCTGGGTAGGCGACGCTCCGTTATAGTCATCAAGCAAATTGCCGAAGCATTTCGCAAGACTAATTGCTGGCCGACTTGTAACACTATATTTACTTCGTTACTACATTTTGTGAGCGGCAACTACTACTGGTCTCCGTAACTCATCGCGGCGCCGGCATGCCGTTCGCCTTCGGCGCTGGGAGCGTCTTTAGATCGCCGCCGAGACCCCGGAAGAACCGGCACGTGAACTTGCTAGGTGTGCTCCTTGTCCTGCATCAAGCAACGGCACGTTTCTCCTGCAACCCAGCGTTGCTCGTTGGGCAGCCTGTACCCCCCCCCCCCCCCCCCCCCCGACGCGCCGACGTCCGTGCCTGCAACACACTCGGTGCGCCATCAGACCTATCATACCATTACCGACCGCGCAACATGTTCCCGGTAGTAAGACAGCAGCGGTGTGGCTGCTCGCGGCTAGGGAACCTGCTGGCCCGTTGGGATTCTCACTCGCTGGTCCAGCTAAAGAGCATGCGGCACGGCCCGGGGTGCATAGCTTGCGGCCTTACTCTGTCACGAACGTGCATTTCGACGGACGATGCGCCGCTGCGTCGCCGCACTGGTGAGGGGGTGCGCCGTCCGCTTCGAGAGCAATATGTACTGGGAAATCAAAAGAAATGGGAATTCGAGTCGCGCGAGAAAGGGCAAATAACTCTGGTCAGCGCAGGGGTTCACGACTTCTTGCCGCCTTTTCCGACTCTTGGGAATATGACGCTGCACTGACCCATAGTGTGATGCAGCTGCGCGATGGGGTCGTCTGGCGTGAGCGCCTGGAGCGAGGCGCCGTCGCAGAGCAGCCGCAAAGTGACAGCGGCAGACTGTCTCACGTGGGGCAGCGGCGCACAGTTCGCTGGATACACCCGCTCACGGAACGTGACAGCTGGCCTACGAACCGATCCAGCGGATTTGCCTGCAGCTGGAACTAAGGCGACATGGACCAGGTGGGGCACCGCCCGATCAATCCTGACCCCACTTCCCCGGCAAGTTCCCACAGAACAAGTAAACACACCTTGAATGACGATCTTTTTCTTCCAGTATCAATGACGATTTCAGGCGGAGGCGCATGGAGCGTGAGAGCAACACCGTCCTGCACACTCATGTCAACGTACGCCACTTCTGTGCGTTAATATCATGCTTATTGCGCTCCTACGATTGGCATCTCCTCGGGTCACGTGCCCTTACTGTTGATACCATTGTGTTCGAATGCCAGTGGTGTCATGATCCAGCGGAGGAACGCAAGAAGTTCTACCCACCATCCACACCCCCCGTCGAGCCACATCCTCCAAACAACAAACCAGATTTCCAGTTTGACATCAGTGATGTGGAGGTAAGCCACTGGGCTTGCATTCCGACCCAACAACGCTCACCAGTTGCTTCGGTGGAATTGCTGATGATGGCACTGTGATGGATTCCATAAGACCACTGCTCCCTGAGTTGCAAGATATTGAAGAGAAACAAATACCTTTAATAGAATTGCGTGGTCTTGGCAGGAACTGTGCTGCTGACCGCATGGCAACGCCTCTACGTGCTGCACGCTGCAGGGTGCGAGTCCCCGCAGCCGTCCTGGCGTTGAGCACCACCGCTGCATCAGCTCGCCAACATCCCGGGCACCGGGCATCAAGAGCCTGCGCTGCACCAACACACTGGCGCCGGAGTACTCGTGGGCCATCCACGACTCTCTGGATGGCAATGTGCCCACCCTGCCCACATTGTCAGACCAGGCAAGCACCCCCCCCCCCCCCCCCCCCCACCCAAAAAAAAAAAAAAACTCGTACCTCTTCCTCACCTCAGGCGCCTTGTGCATGTGACCATATTGTACCCGTAATGTTGCCGGAAGGACTCCGGCTGGGCGCGTCGATTCGGAATCACGGCCAGGTGTCTGTATGGGTCAGGTGCTTGTGGTGTCTTCACGTTGCCATGGCAGTCGTCGAGTAGTGTGACGCTCTGACTGCTCGTTCTTTGCGAGCGAAAGCGACCTACATTGGTGACTCGTGCAGCACCTGCCATAGCGCACCTCACTCCCCTCCCCCCCCCCAACCCCCGTTGCCGCCTACATCCCCCAAGTCCGCACGGGCCGGCTCAATCAAGTCCGGTGACCACCTGCGCTGGAGCACGGGCAGCCTCATGACAAAGGATATAGAGGGGACGCAGACCGCCCAGGCCCGCACTCGGACGGTGCGTCATGCTTTCTGCGCCGCAATTTCACACATCGGATTTTGTTCCCCGCTGTGATCTCAGATGGCGCTGGCGGCTGATTCTCTGCATGTTTGTCCATTCAAGCAGGTGCTGCTCAATCCTCTTGATGTTTCCAACATCCCCGGCGCCACGCACAAGCCGCGTCACCCGCCAACACCCCCCAAGACTGCCCGGCCCGATGTGGACACTCGCAAGCTGGGCAGGTGAGGGCGCCTACCTGTCACCAGCTCCCATCCTCTAAAAATCATCACCCACAATCATCGTCCTTTAGTATGATTTGATACCCAAAAATATTAGACCACGGCAACCGGCATGGCATTAGGCGTGATTTTCTTTGGCCGCAGCAGAAATAGACTGCCGGCACATTCTAAGTCATGCATCAAGCGGGCAATGATCCTGCACTGGCCGCCCCCCAATTTTGGTGCACAGGTACTGCTTTGGGGATTCTGGCCTCTTCACAAAGACAGAGAGGCAGGCCATCGTGGACCCCCTGGCACCCAACTACCATTACGACCCCAAGGGTACCGCCTGGAGAAAGGGCCTGCAGGTACTGCTCTCGCTGTCCACTCACACATGCCACCCAATTACTCACTGCATCATCGAGGCACCCCTCCCAGCGTTTGAGCGAGTGCTGGCGTCCTCAGCCCCCTAGGCCGCCTCGTCCTTTGCAAGGGTGTGTATGCGATGAAAATCATATTACTCCCTATCCGGCAAGTGAAGTTGGCGGATGTACAGCTGACCACATTGTCGCGCTGTCATCGGTTTTGGCCGGCAGGAGTACACCCGGCAGATCAAGAGCGTGCCCCGCACATGGGACTCCGTCAAGCACTGCCCAGGAGAAATTCCGGAGCGAATTGAGGCGCTGGGCGCGGTGCGCGCCGCCAAGTCACAGGGCTCCTACCACGGCCGTAACAGCGCGTGCCTGGCAATGTACACCAAGAAGGCGGAGCGGGCCTTCGAGGCGTCCGAGACGGCCCGGTGCCTCTCCGCCTGGGCCTGAAGGGCGCGGTCAATAACACGGCCAACACAGAAAACTCGGGCAATGGCAATGGCCCGGCCCGGGCAATGGCCCGGCGCAAGATGGGCGTCACTGGGAGAAATAATTTCGTGTCAAACTTCCCAGGGCACAGGAGTCGCTCTTCTAGGCTCACCCTGCACACTTTGCGCCCTCTCTTACTCAGACTGTTGCCACTATCTTCGATTCATACGGTTTCCTAGAATTAGATGTCAGAGCTGAAATATTCGCTCCGGAATGCTGCTGATACCCTAGCAGGCGTTGCAGCCTTGTAATGCATGCTGTACACTGCGTAGACTGGTGTCACAGCGGCATAGAGGCATTGTCTCCGTGATGGTCCGCTGCAACGACAGATTATTTTGCAACTGCGGACATTTTCTGAGCAACAGTCTCACTGAGCGGACACACACTAGAGGCAGGGGGCACCAGGCACCCTCTATTGCATCACCCACAGGCTCTGCTCTCTGCCGGCAGCTAGTCTGTCTCCGCGCCCCCCCCCCCCCCCCCCCCCCTTGCGCCCCACGCGCGAGTGTGCATGTTCAGTTTGAAATGCCCAGCCAGCCGTCATCCATTCCACCCTAGCTAGGGGGCTTGCCCTTTTCCCTGTCAGCCTGCAGCTGCAGCTCACCGAGCACCTGCCACGCCACCCAGTCCACAGCACGTTAGTCGGCAGCACCGGGGGTATAGTGGAGTGGCGTTGCACCCCATCCCCCTGCCCCCCCGACGTCCCTCTCCTCCGGGTTCAGTGCGGCTGTACTCTCCCACCTTTGCGGCTTCAGCTGCTTGCTGCTGCGGCCTCACCCTGTAGAACGATACATGCGCATCAGCAGACAGGGCCATACAGTGAGCGGATACATATGGTCCGACAGGGGCAACAGGGATCGAAGGGCAAGCCCATTAAGAGTTGGCATAACTGGTGTGGCGTGAGTAGGGCAACGAGGCTGAAGCTGGGAGCGTCGCTCACCATACAAAGTAGGCCAGCCCGCCCGCCAACGCCCACGAAGCAAGGCCCTGCGCGCAAGCAACCCAGGCAGGGCGAATTATCGGCGCGATGCCGCCCCAACCACCGCTCCGCCCTGCCGCGTTATCGTGCCGAGCACTTGCAAGGTAAGGCTCGGCGTGGGCTGGCCGTTGGCGGGGTGTGACTGATACGTCCGGCCGCAAGGCTAGGCACGGCGACTCGAGTGTTCATTATGGCGGCGGCCTGCCAGCTTGTCCTTTGGGCGCGAACCAGGCACTGGCCAGAAATCCATCTGGGGCTGGCTCACCTGTGCGCTGCCCACACCCACCATGTCGGCGGCACGCTTCATGAACGACATCCTGCCAGGTGTGTGTGGTGGCTCGCAGGCCGTGGCTGCGCTAGCGCAGCCCGCTCCAGTAGAGCCCGGCAAAGTCGCACCCAGTATGTCTTGGGTCACCGTATGCTGTGCAACATAAACGGGGACAACGAGACAATTGTGTCTCGGCGGTGGGTTGCAGAAGCCTTGCAGGGGAACTGCCCCCGTATCCCGCCCCGGGAACCATTCCACAGTGGCGCGCAGAGGCCCGCGGACGAGCACCCTCCCCTCCCCCCCACCCCGATCCCATACAGCAGATATAGTAACCGTGTTGCTATAAATAGTTCCAATAAAATAATTGGACAAAGTGCGAGTCTCACTTTGCCAAAGCGGCGTGTGACTTGATTACAAGGCCAACCCTAACGAGAAGGGTCGGCTGAGGCGGGTGCGAGTAGAGCTACAGCAAAATGGATGGGCACGGTGTCGGCCCCACCACCTACCAAGTAGAGTTGGGGCTCAGTGGTAGGACTGTGCTAGAGGTCGGGAGCTGACCGCGAACAGCTGTCAGCAGCTCGCTAGCGACACGTTCTATAAATTTCCGACTCACAGCACGACACGTGGGGCCGTACGGAAATGACTATAAATTATGCGCTGCTATAACGTTCCCTCCACTCGGTCTGTCTGCCGAACCTAAGTTAAGCAATAAACAATGAAAGTGCGAGTCTCATTTCGCCAGGGAAACCAAAGGGGGCAGTCCAGTAACGGCCGAGAAGCGGTCAATGGACTCGAGTCTAGCCATGACGGTGGCGGCCGAAAGGCCAGCGGCGTCGTCAAAAAAGAGAAAAAGAATTGGCCGCCCGTGGGGTCCAGAATCCCAGGCACGATGTAAGTGCGGACGACACTGCTGCCGTGCACCCAGTCGCCGAGCCAGCAGATCTTGGGCAGGGAGATCCCAGCGGCGGAAGCCGCCGAGGCACCGCCGCTGCGGAGACTGTGCGATGTACAGACGAAGCCGGGGGGCGGCCGCTCGTTGAGGGCCCGGCAGGCCACGGTAACCCACTGGGTAGCCGTGTCCGACGACCAAGTGCCCGGATTGTCGTCGGGTAGCTGCCAGAAGTGCGTGGCGGCGGCTGCCCGCCGGTAACGAATAAACGAACGATTGCCAGAATTAAATCCCGGTGGGCAGACCGGGAAGTTTGAAGAGCAAGAACCAATTCGTCCGGGCCGCGGGTCTTAGCAACCGGACGGAAAAGCGTAATTCCACAGGAATCCACCGCGAGATCGCCCACGCAACTGGTAATGCTCGTTTGTGACCGGTTTAGGAAGAGGAAACCGACCGCAGTAGCCAGGCAAGCGCGGAAAATATACCAATCACAAGTTGGGCTGTCAAGTAGGGCCGTGCGCGCCGCACACACCGAAGAGCGACGTCCGCCGGAAAGGCATGTGGACGTCCGCCGCCCGGGTGTCTACCTGCGCCAATTACCAGCCCATTACCGCCTAATTGACAAGCGGGCCTAGGGCGACGGGCTCCTTGAGGTGGTAGTCGCGGAAGAAAGTGTTGATCACGGACATGTAGATAGGGTTGGAGCGCGTTGGGCCGCTTATTACGTCCGCGGCATGCCGCCCAGGCGAAGTAGAGGACGATGAAAGGCGTGTCCGCCTCCAAAGGGGACATGCCATGTAGAGCGCAAAACTCCGCCAAGAAGAGGTTAAGCCCCGACTAGTAAGTTGCGGTCGACCGCGGCTTGAATGTAGCGGACAAGAAGTATGCGGCGCGTTGAGCGATGTCGTGCGCGCCCACCAATAACCGGAGCGCGCCAGCGCACATAATGCTGGCTGACCAGGAAACTGGCGTGACTGCGCGCAATGCGTACCGCTGTGGCGCGCGATTGCGCAAATGAGGTGCCGCTGCGCGCGCGGGGGGGCGCCGGAATCGCATTGTATAGACCGCGAAATTAATTCCGCAAGGCCCCGTCAACTGGTTCGGCACTCGGAAGAGCAGCAAGCTCCGGGTAATTGCAGCATCGTACCTCGGTAGCAAGGTAGGGCAAATGCGGCATCCACAGCCGATCGTGCCACGCCGGAGCGACCACCGTTGCCGCTGCGCCCGATTGGCGTAGCTTGGGGATGTGGTCGTCCATTAGGTGGAAGGGGGGTTGCATAATAAGTTCACCTCGCGGCGCCACGTGGCGTCCGACAGGGAGTGGGTCAACTGCCTTAGTACGAGGGTCCCACCACCGAGTATTGTACCGGGGTAGTACGATGGCGTTCTCCATGGTGGCGAACCGATGCACCGAGTGGGCCCCCAGCACACATGGTTGACGTACTGGAAAATACGAGGATTGAGTGCCCAATCTGAATCGTCTATCTCGCGCGACCGCCTGTCTGCCAAGGCGTTTGCCGCGGATCAAATGTATACTGACTAGTCCGGGAGATGGGTAACGGACGCGTAACCGAATGTCGTGCCCATCCAATAAATACCAGAGTTTCGGGAGTTCGGCCTGAAGTACTAGGGACCGGGAGGTGAAATGGGAGAGCACGTGGACTACCGCATGTTTGCCCTTGTGCAAAAGTACATTGCGCCCGATCACATGGGGAAGAAAAACATGCACAGCGAGACGTATCGCCTTCAATTCCTTGCAAGTGATGTTTTGCGCTCGGTCGTCCTCGTACTACCAAAACCCGCGCGCCTCCGCGCGCCCATTCAGCACCGCACCCCAGCCGGACTGACTGGAGTCGGCGTGCAGGCAGCAGAACTCGACGGGTCGCACAACCGCCGGGGCGGCATTGTGCCGGGCCGGCACATCGTCCCACCACTCCAGGTCGCGCATTATAATTGCCTCGTCAGTTTGACGTCCCCGCTCTAGGCTGTATCGAAGCCCGGGACGGAGTGCGCCTCGCGGACGTAAAAGCGCGTCGGAGGAACGTCAAGGTACAAAACTGGCCCTTCTCAGGCAGCTGGGAAAGCAGGCGGATGGGCACACGGCGGCGGCGGCGGGCCGCGTGGCAGAGGCGGTCCAGGGCGAGCGCGGATAGCCGGCGGAGCTTGTCGGGCGGGGCGATAAAGCGCATATGTAGCACATCTCGATCTCCAGCCCAAGGTAGTGTTGGAGCCGCTTGGTGGGCGGCTCGGAATGGGCCTTGGTAGGGTGCCGGATTAGGCCCAAACGCCCCCACATGCGGTCCACTGTTGCGCGTAGGCGAAGCGCCAGCTCTCGGGACGGGGCTTGGAACGGGGCTCGGGACGGAGCTAGGAAACCCATATCGTCGACGAAGGGTATCATGCAAACCCCGCGAGCCTTGCACCGACGCGGGCGTCGATATCGCCGCGAGGGTTGGGCGGACCGCGAGTGATAGGCCGCGAAGTCAGGCTGCCGTAGGTAGCGCACCATGACGTTGACCAGATTGCAAAAGTAGTAGGGACTGAGGGACTACCCGATGGGAAGGGCGGCAAAGCGCCAAATAAGGGCGCCCCTCAAGTAGTTGATCGTAAAATACTAGCGGACGTCCCCCCGCAGCCCCAGGGCGTAGTAGCCGTCTTGCATGTCGAAGGAGAACGCCCAATCGCCCCTGCACGATAGGTAGCGCAAGCGGCGGAGCGTTTCGAACCGCATGTTGTAGACCGCCCAGTAGACGTTGAGGTGGCGCATGTCGATCACAAGTCGCCACTTGCTCCTGCCCAGCTTTGGAACGACTAGAAAAACCCGCGAGACGTAGCGGCTCGCTCGTTACTCCCGGCTCTATGGCTCCGACGGGAATTACTCTCGCGCTCTCCTCGCTCCACCACCGGAGCTGCGCGTCATTGGCGTCCTGCAGAGACACTCCGCGGTGGAATAAGGGCGCATGCATGCCGACCGTGAAGGGCACAGCCACGCCCTCGCGAATCCGCAAGATGCGCCCGCTCGCCCCAATTCGCCGCCACTCGCGCCGTTGTTTCCGGTGGTGGTGCTTTGTGGTGCGGGAACGTAGACGCGCGGGGCGGGGAACCGGAACGGCGGGCCACGCCGCCATTCCGCGGCCACCCCGGGCTTGGATTTGGGGTTCTCGGGTTGCGGGGGCTTGGGCTGGGTCTTAGGGTGGCGGAGGCGGCGTGGGGGCTGGGGGGCCAACTCGTCGTCGGCTAGGGCGCCGTGGAAGCGCTTGTTGTAGTCGACTTGTCGCTGCAGAAGCTCCTCTTGCTCGGAGAGTTGCCACCGCCAGCGATTTTTGGTAAGCGTAGCGGGGCCGGATGAGGCGGAGGCGAGCGCGTGCAATCCCGGCGAGCGCCTTGTCCCCCACGTCCGCAAATAGCCATGCGTCTTGAGTCGTAAGTACGCGAGGAAGTCGCGGCGGTGCTTGTTGTTGGCCCCGGGGCCGTGATCGCCGGCTTAAGGACACTAACGTCCTCTAGGCTAGGGGGAGCTTCCTAGCTAGCCGCTCCCTCGATCGCCGCAGCCGCCTCGCGGAGGGCTGCGTGGCGGGAAGCCGCATCGTAGCAGCCGAAACGGTACCGCGAGTAGCGGTACTTGTCCAGCGTGGCCCAGTGCCGCTTCTTGGTCATAATCATGATGTTCTCGTCAGTAGAGATGTCGTAAAAATCCGGCGTCGCAGATAGGCCGGGGGGCGGGTGAATCGCAAACCCGGGCGCAATAAAGGGCGCCCACTCCTCCCACGTGCGAGAGTCTCCGGCGGCGGGGGGCGGGCGAGCCGACGGCGCATGCGCGAGCGGCGAGTCGGCGGGCGAAGCGCTCTTTGTGGCGGCGTTAGGGACGGAGGGGCGTGGCTCGTAATCAGTGCCGCTAGGCCGCTGTGGGTCGCGGGACAGCTTGTCGCGCAGAAAGGTTGCGAGATCCGCCACCGTGGCCTCCAGCTCGGCGAAGCGGGCAGGGGAAACTGTAGACGCAGGCTCCGTGCTTGGTTCATCGTCGGGGCTGGGCATGCTGAGCCAAGCGAATGCCGCGTTAGCAACGTCACGCGGGAATGGGCGAAATCAAGTCGGTAGACGCTCCCTCACATCGCCGTGCGCTGTGCGATTGATGTAGTGCGAGTAGCGTCGGCCCCACCACCACCTAAGTAGTGTTCGGGGCTCAGTGGTAGGACTGTGCTAGAGGTCGGAGCTGCCCTCGAACAGCTGTCAGCAGCTCGCTAGCGACACTATCTAGAAATTTCCGAATCCACGAGAAGCGGGGCCGTACAGAAACCCTAAAACCCTAAAACCCTAAAACCTCAGTTAAGTACTAAACAATGATAATCTTTGCTCCGAAACCGTGTTGAGATTTCAATAGTAAGCTCGAAAAAGGTGCTGATCATCGCACTCGCGAATGTTATCATCCGATATTGAGTTTGTATCCGGATACAACAGCGGTCTGAACGTCTGAGCCGGGCCGAGGGCCACAGCACAACTTTGTACGAGGTACTGCACCGGTACTGTCCACAGAGATATTATTATTATTATCTTTACTTTAACCACGTTAAAACGGTAACGTTAAAATATTGTACAACATGCATACTATGTTGTCCGTGTTGTATGGAGATATTTTTTCATATAATTACATGAGCTAGCAGCAGAAGGCGATATCGGAAATCACCAAAATAAAAGATTTTTTTCATGCTACATCATATTGCTTTAACATATGCGCACTAAAAGCAGAACCAGTACGGGTATCTCCATACGAGTTGCACGGAGATTGTAGTCGTATACAGTCGCAGAATCGCTATACCCGTAATTCATCGTTAGTACAATTACACTCCAATACATACTTTATGTCAATACTTATAATACAGTGGTGTTTTTCCCACGACAGAATCTTTCAGTAGGAGTCGCGACGATATCAGCACGAGATTTTCCGGATTTTTGCGCGTCGTCAGGGGCACGAAGCGGGTATATCTGTCGGATTATACTCGTACCGATCGCTCGCTTCGCGTCGGGCGAGTCCGATGCGCACCAGTATTATTACTACACTCCAGCCAGTGCAGCATAGTCCACGTAGAGTCCCGCACGGCACCAGTCCGCACAGTTCCGTGATTAGTTCGCATTCCCGTCGAATGATAAATTATACATGTAACGTACCATATAAAGTATCATCGAAGCTTGGACCCTGCCCATATACTCGATATATACTCGTACGTTACGCATCACTGACGAGTTGGCATGCCCTGAGCAGCCGATACACTCGCTATTCGAGGTGGCAGACTGGCAGGCCGTGAGATAGGCACGTGACAGTGCATCCGCCCCTCCGGCCTGTCTCCCGCCTGCTTTAGGGCGCGCCCTCCCTCCCACCATCGCGTCTCCCTGCTGCTGCCCCGCCCGGGCTGCTTGCCGTGCTGCGCCGCCACGACCCAACGCGATTTATCACTCGTCGACAAGATTCACTCGTCCCGCCGCCAGCCGCTCCAGCCTACCACCCCGGTATTGAGGCGCCCTCCCTGCTTGGGAGTGGGATACCCTCCTTCTCCCGGGCGTCGCACATTCCGAGCTTTCCCCAAAATACCGCCCCGTCAACCTCGTGACCCCGGCAACCCTACGGCAACCCTCGTACTTGTTACTTACGGCACATATTCCCCTGCCCCGAGGAAATAAAAGGAATACAAAGCGGCAGACCTTGTGGATGGGGACATCTTCCCCTGCACAAACGCGTTTCCCCCTCCACCCCACGCCCGCCCTTTCGATGACCGCAAGCGACGGTGCTGAAGCAGTGAGCGATGTAGTGAATCTGCTCAAGGATAGGTCGGGATCTTTCTCCTTTTCGGCGGCAGGCCCGGCCTTTGCTGCCCGGGTGTGTGCTGGTTTCCTTCGCCGTCGCAGCTCATACGACCTGGAGAAGTTCGACAGCGGAGGCAGAGACCAGGAACCGGCGTCCCCCGCACCCGCCCGCTATGCCGCAGGCACCAAACTTGCGCTTGGAAGCTGGGCTCTTGAGGCCCTCCTGCTGCTGGCGCTGGCAGCTGCGTCGCTAGCGTGGAGGCTGCGCTGCGCGGTCACGGCTCCGTTCCTGGTGGCCTACCGGGCTCTCCGTACAGTACGTCCAGTTCCGTACCCAGACAGTGCCGTAGTACTTTCTGCAACGCTTACTCCCCAGCCGGCCAGCTGCTGCTGCGATACCCCCTCGGCTCCGCCCGCCGGCAACAAAGAAACACTCCCTGCGGTGCCCGCGCCGCCAGCTGCGATACCCCTATGTGTTCGTGCTCCGGAGACACCCCAGTATACCGAGCCCTTGGCCCCGTGTACGCCACCCACCGTCGCACCGCAGTCCGTGAAGGCTGCTCGACTGACGGTAAGCACTCCCGCTGATGATTCCCTCCGTGGCTCGGCCATCGGCACAAGCGGTCACGTGATCGGGTCACGTCTAGCAAAAAACTCCTCTTGTGTCCTGCTTGTGTGGCATCTTTCCGGACAATTCTAAATCTTTGGTTCTAATAAACGTGATAACCGGATAATTAGTGCTTTTATGTATCAGATTCAAACCCTACTAGTCAAACGCTGGAGTAATATCGTCATAGGAAACCGTCAGCACCAGTAAATTATTTCTACTCGCGCGTCCTATATTATACTGGTGCCCCTACGCCGCCTCGGTACGGTACCAGTAAGGATTACTGGTTTAGGGTTAAAACCCTAAAACCCATTCACACCAGGGAGGATTACCGGGTTTACTGCAGGGGTAACCTGTACTTGTAGCAACAGCAGCGCCGCGCGCCGAGCCGCGCCCCGGCGCGTAATCGTACTTTCTAGATTTTGCAAGCCACAGCTAACTTGTCGACTTCATTGCGGCAGGTATGCCTCGACATGGACGACACGCTGGTGTATGCAACGCGGAAGCACTCTACCCCCTACCGCCTATTGGAGGGCTCCGGTGACCTGTACGCCATTCGCCAGCACAGCATCCCCTTTGGCCGCGGCGCGGACATTGAGGCGCCCTTCTCGGGAGAGGTCGTCGTCCTTGAGCGGCCACGCCTGCACGACTTCTTAACCGAGTTGAAAAGCTTTGCAGACGTTGTCCTTTTCACCGCTGGCCTTGAGAGTGAGCGCACTTGCAGTCCTCCCGGCTCTTACTTTTTGCTCTTGTTTTTGCATTATATCCATGTTGCTGTGTTCCCGGTTACGTGGAAACTGACAGTGATCGGCGTTTTCGTGCCACTTTGCAAGGCTATGCCAAGCCAATTGTGCAGAGGATCGATCCGGATGGCAAGTATTTCCAGAGGGTGCTATATCGCGACGCTACTGTGTCTACCAATGGCCGGGAGAACGTCAAGGACCTCAAATGCATTGGCAAGCGCATGGAGAAGGTGGTGCTCGTGGACAACAGCCCATTCTCCTTCATGGTGCAGCCCAACAACGGCATTCCCATCCTACCATTTGGTGGTGATGCAGAGGACGAGGAGTTGATGACAGTCACGCTTCCATTGCTAAAGGAGCTGGCTGAGACCGATGACGTCAGGCCCATGTTGGCAAGCAAGTTCAACATGGTGCACTGGTTTGCGCGCAAGGGGGTGGTCCTACCGAAGGGCTGTACCCTCATCAAGCCCAGCGCATGATATATTTCTACGTTCATTACGCACATAGTACTAGTCTACACATGTCATATAGCCATGTAGCGATCCAGCAATGCGCAACTGCATGTAGGTGCGATGTTGCCATGCCAAGCCTGGCAGTGTTCAGGCCCGCCATGGCAAGCCGTAGATAGGCCGCCGCCGCAAGGTGAAAACCCAAGAGATAACTCACTCGGTATCCGTGTATATTGATTAACTGTTTCAAGTCAAAGTTTTCCGCAATGCTTTTTGTCATCATCCTGTAAGCCAACTCAGTTTCAGCATGCAGCGACAAAATGCAGTGGTAGTTAATATTTCTGCTGTCACATGCTTTGGTATTGTCACATGCACTGTAGTTGATATGCTCCTATCCAGCAATTGTTTCATTTGCATCATGGGACGAAGCTGGGAGCATAATGTCGGGAGATGATAATAAAATTTGGAAAGCGTACAACCATGTTCCTGGGGTTTATTTCATAATCCGCAAATAGAATCTCAGAGGGGGGGGGGGGGGGGGGGGGGGGGGGGGGGGCGGGGGAGCAAAATTGGGTATTATTCCTGAGCGGATAACAGGTCCCTGGAGGGGCCGCGTCGACCTACTGTAACACTAGCTGTGCGGGTCGCCAGGTTGTGAGGGTGGGGGGGATGTAGAAAACGCGAAAAGTCTGCTAAATGGCATTGCAAAGCTTGAAATGCTCCTGCTATCTATGTACAATTATATATGTCTTGAGCGGGTCTCCTACTATCTTATTGCAGTGGTCACTACATACGGTATTATTTCATCCAAAGTACAGGCAGGAAGCCATAGTCGCTACCGGTCCTGTAATTTTTTTGGGTACCGGTACCAGAACCTGCTGCCTGGTGGTCATCCACTTTCATTCCGCCTAATTTGTCCACTTTCAAGCATGTATTTTTCAGGTAATAGAATTTGTGCCAGTACATTAATATGAATCTACGGGTGCAGTAGTAACCGTGCCCTGCCGCTTAAAAAACTTAAAACTAATGCCGGTAAATTCCAGCTAAATTCGATTTCCCGCCAGACCAAAAATGAACAGTGGATACTTAATATAAATTCTGATGCGACGTGCGAGGAGAGTTCGCGGCTTTGCGCGTGCGTTTCCGGGTCGTTGTCTCGCTCATCGTGGTTATTCCGCCGGCGCCTCCGCCGTCGCGCGCCGCGGGCGTTGATGACAAGATGGTTCGTGCCCCTGCCAAAAATAGCGCGGCCCAGTCCCTCGTGCCGTAGCTCCACCCTCCTCGAAACCCCCCTCTGTCCCCTTGTAGCGCCTGCAAAGCACTGGCGCTAGCTGCACGCTAACGCTACACTTCAATAATTACGGCGAGTGTTTCCATAGTTTACGAGGTTCACGTCCGGCACCATGGGGGGGGAGTTCGGCTCCAAGAATGACATGCTGGGTGCAGGCCTAAACCCCGTGGCGCGCAACCACATCTGGGCGGAGCACTGCAAGAAGGAAGTTCGTGGCATGAAGCTCAACACCGATTTCAGAATCTCGCACCCCGACCACATGCAGGTCATCACTGAGAAGCCTAACTACGTGGTGCCTTCGACCCAGACGGACGCGGCGACGCTGGACCGCAGCACGAAGCAGCTGGTGGAGCTGTGCACGACGTACAACGACGGGCTGGCGCCCAACGAAAAGTTCAAGCTGCCGCAGACCACGACGCAGCAGTACGGCTTCTTCGCCAATCAGCAGATCAACACCGGATCCAACTTCTTCGACCACAAGCGCCACGCCGGCGAGGTCACAAAGTACGCGGACTCGTACTACTCCATGACTGGCCGCACGCCGTTCTCTAAGGCGCCCGACCCGGTCGTCTGAGTCCACGCTTCCATTTCGTATTTTCGTCTACAATACCCATCTACATGGCCTAACTAGCCATAGTCCTGGTAAGCACGCCCTTGGAATGGGGTGATATATGAAACGGTCGCCCAGCGAGGAGTACCCTGCCACAAGCGCCCCCCGCCCCCCGCGGGCCCCACAGCAGCTGCAGCTGGACCCAAAGCGCTGGCGGCTGGTGAACAGAAAGCAAATAATAATGGCGCGCTGAGCTCTTTAAACAAAAGCAACATCGAACTTGGAACCGAGTTGATAGGCGGTGGGACCATGCGGTCAATCGCGTGCATGGACCCCCGGCAGCAGGAAAGGGGGTGGGGGGGGGGGTTGGAGTGGGGGGTGGGCATCCCATGCCTGCGCCTGTCACGACCTCAGTGCGGAGGCAGCTGCATGGCCTGCCGCCGCAGCTGCGCTATCTGCTCGCCTTTCCGCTGCATCCTGCGGAACACCTGCGGATGTACCAGCCGGCCAGCCCGCCTCAGCCATCGCCATGGTAGGCATGTGTGTGTGTGTGTGTGTGTGTGTGTGCGCGCGTCTCTGCCATGCTCTCATACGAAAGGAGCACGATACACTCCAACAAACCAGTATGCCACCTGAAGTCAAATGTATACCACAGTGGCCAGCAGCAAAGAGTGCACATCAGACGCCACCCCTCACGGCCTCACCTTCCGCGTACCGTGCGCAAGCTCCTCCCGCCAGTTGGCAGCGGATGGCATGCTGCCACCCAAGCAGCTCGCCTCCTCCTGGGACTGCCACGAACCGTAGGCACCGCCCAGTGGCAAATTTAGTCACTGGCCACCCCGCAAAAGAAGTCTGGCCATGTGGGAAAGCGCGCTGGGGGGGGGGGGGGGGGGGGGTCATGGCCACGCTGACTGCACCTTGCGCAGCATGTCGTTGTACTGCAGGTCAAGCGCACGCAGCTCCTCCTCCAGCCCCCGGATAACTGCATCGATCTGCTCCCTGTCGGATGTGCGGTGAGGCGCACCTATCCGGGGCGGGGAAGCGTGGCTGCGGGCGGGCGGCTCCCAGCACGGGGCTGGCGGCGCGTCCCAGCTGCCACGGACTGCGATGTCGCGGCCTCTTCTCCGCCGCTGGTCAGGCTGAGGGCGGTCCCGGACACAAAACCCACAGTGATTGGCAGACTTTCAGCAAAGATGAGCAGGCAGATGCAACTGGACACATGCATACCCTGATTTCAGTGCCGTCGCATTTGCATGGGACCAGAACATAAGCCTTCGAACAGAGCTGCATGCACCTGTTCCGAATAATCCCACCGTAACATGGGGTGATTTTAATATTCCGGCGATCTTATCGCAGGCGAGACTGTCATGGCGATGGTATGTAGGTGTGATACAGCACACATGCTCTCACACTTGTGGCAAGCGTACATACGTACTGGTACACTTTCCGGCTATATATATTTTACTTTCATGTATCAATCGATACGTATCAATGACACAGCCCATAACCTCTTCAGCAGGAGCCAATAGCGCCTTACCACCACAACATGCGTGATCTCTGACAGCGGGCTCTCTCCACTGGCTCGCAGCGCCGCCATACGCCCGCTCAACGGCGAGGCGCCGCCCTCGTGGCCGGGACGAAATGCGTCACGGGGAGAGAGCGCGGCGTCCTTGTCTGCGTCGATCGCCTTGACGTATTTGTCGACCACCGCCTGCCACAATCCGCATCCGAGGAGAAGGGGGTACAATGGGTCAGATGAACCACCCGGTGATAAGCAGATGGTCATAGCTTGGGTGCCTATTAGGAAGAACACGCACCTGATGGAGCTCCGCAAGCTGAGAGCTGTTGGCCTCCGCCGCCGCAAGCGCTGTACGCGTCGCGGCATGCGCCTCCGTCTCGCTCGCCAGCGCCGCCTTCTCCGCCTCTAGCGCCTCCGCTGCCTCGTTGGCTTTTGCCTGCAGCGACACCAGCTCTTTCTGGCCGGCGGCGTGTGCGGCCTGTAGCGCCTCCATATCCTGCTGGGAGACCTGCCGGGCCGCCCGCATGCACAACCACACCAGTCAGTACGGAGCGATGTAACCTTGCCATATGACCTGCTGCGTACTTGTACTTTAATTGTACTTCAGCTGATTAGGTCACATACCTGACAGACAGCCAAGCAGGCACACACACACACACACACATGCATGCATGCACAATTTACTTATATGCATTCACACATACATGTAGCATGACCATACAGATATACGTCATGCGCAGTTGTACACTTTTGACTATATAATGACAACATATATTTTACGAAGGTGTTTTAATTAACAGCTACAGCTTCACAGCAGATATACATGTAGGCGATCCACAAGCATACACGCTGCATGTCGAGTCAACATTGCAACTGAGCTGCCCTGCGCCAGAATTGACCAAGGTCCGCCGCACTTACCCTCAGGAGCTCATTGGCGCGAGCCTCCACCGCCCTGGCAGTCTCCGCGTCCCGCCGTGCTGTGTCCCGCTCCTCTAGCGCCTGCTCCACCGCATCGGACGCCCTCGCGCCCAGCCGCTCCTCCTGCTCCCGCAGTCTATCCGCTGCGCGCGCCTGCGGCCAGCAGGACCGCCGCGCCCTCAGGAACCATCCCATGCCATACCCGAGTCACATCCACACTCGGCCATCCCGCACTGTGGCGCACCTTGGTAGCCTCCAGCTGCGCCTGGGTCCGCTGATGCGCCGCTGCCAGCTCACCAACCCGCTCTTCCAACAACACTGCCGATACAGCGCATGAACATCCGTCAGCGCACTCCGCCCTCAAACTGCCCCATTTCAAAGCTCGGGATAGCCTCACAACTCGCACCCTTCTCGCGCTCGAGCTCCCCAACACGAGACCCCGCCCGCTGGGCCCGCTCCTCGGCCGCGCGCGCCGTGCCCTGCGCTGCCTTCACCCGCCGCCCCTCTGCGGCAACGCTCTCCTCCGCCGCTGCCACTCGCTGCTGCAGCTCCGTGGCCCGCGCTGCTGCCGCCGCCTCGCTGGCCTGCAGCCGATCTGCAGCCGCAGCAGATGCAACGTACCCCTCACACTTTCACTATAGGTTGCTACTAGGTAGCTGCAGGCGCGGGTAGATCTGGTGTGAGGTGGGCAGCATGCGGAATGCCCTCACCCATGGCCTGCCGCTGCTCCGCCAGCAGGTGCCCCGCGCGCCCTCCCTTGCTCTTCTCCTCGTGCAGCGCTTTGGCCAGCTTCACCGCATGCCGCTGAGTGTCGCCCAGCTCTGCCTCCGCCGCCCTCGCCCGGTCCCCCAGCTCGTCCACCATGCCGCTGTACTCGGCCATCTTGGCCTGCCACAATCCATACCCGCACAGGATAAGCCCCACACAGCCGGGAGCGCCCCCCATCGAATGCGGTGTTGCCCCCGCTTACACTCCGTACCTTCAGGTCCTCCACGTCTGACTCCATCGCCGCCTTCTCCTTGCGCAGCGCCTCAACCTCCAGCGTCGATGTCGCCAGCGCCTGCCGGAGCTCCGCGACCAGCTGCCGCAAATGCGCCGCGTCGGCGGCCACCTGTCCACCAAACAGCCGCAGCTCAGAGGCGCTTCGCGGCATGCCAAGCCGGGTCGTTATCCCATGGCAAGGTCAGTACGGACCTGGGCGTGATGCGCTTCATGGGATGTGGCCTCCGCCTCGTGTGTTTCGATATACCTGGCAATACAGTGATTCAGTTGCCCCTTATACTGCATGTTGGGTGGGACAGGGCATGCAATCCAGTGCAGCGCCCTGTGACTGCAGCTGAAAGCTCCTTACTTGGTGAAGTCGGCGCGTAGCGTGTTGTTGTCCTCTCGCAGCGCCGCAGCCTCCGCCTTGTAGCGGCGCATCTGCTCCCCCATGTCCTGCAGCGCCGCCGCCGCCGCTGCAGACCCCGCATCAGTGCCCATGTATCAGCACCGGGCGAGGCCATCACGGCAGCGGAGGCGACATTGCATTGGCTCGTCGAGCGAGTGTGGTCGATTTTACGCAGATTTATATTTCATACTTATATTGTTGGGGGGGGGGGGGGGGGGGGGGGGGGGGGGGCTTCATGCGTGTATTAGTATGGCGAACAATTGTAACGGTTGATGTGCAGCCGGCGCTCACCTTGCGAGTATGACATAGTGCTGATACAGTGGCCTTCCGCTCCTCATCTGCCCGTGTCGGGGCCCGTGTCCACCCCTCACTCTGCCTGGCCTCTGTAACCGCCTCTCGGCAGGCTGCAGCGCGGCGCGTCGGGGGTTGACCGAAGTTGACCGCCGGGGGCGGTGTGCCCGACGCGGCAAGTGCCACTACGCCGGTCCTGCCAGGGATGTCTGCGCCGGGTTGCAGGCTCGGGATCCAGGGGCAATGAAAGCGCGGGGTGGACGCCCTGTTGCGCAGCGCAGGAGCGCGAGACAACGCCCCACCTGGCAGGCCCCGCGTTGTTGCCCCGTTGTCATTATTGTCATCCGCGCGGCGCGGAGACATCGCCACAGCCATCCACCGCGCCAGCTCTCTGAAGTTCCATCAGAGAAAATAATCGATGAGGGTTTAGGGTAACCCCAACTACTGCTGGTAGTATACAAAACCGCCAGGGCACGGGTTTGTTTACTACCAGTAGTTGGGGTTTCTTGTCCCTCGTCGTCAATAACTTTACAGGCGCGCTCACGAGTACCAGTTAATACCAGGTACGGCGGTGCTAATGTGTCCGGTGCTGTAAATATGCCGTACCGCCCGAGGAGTTGCATTAACATCGTACTCCCGTACGGCACCTCCGCGTGCGGTTCCCGACGCAGCCAGCCCGGGTAGCGATGCTTCCGCAAGCTGCTTCGTCTTGTGCTTAAAAGCACCCCGGGGCTTGTCTGTCCTCACCTTCCTTTGTCGCGGCGCACCCACCACGGGATCGCACCGCAACAGAGCTCGTGTCTTCGTGACATGCAAGATCTTTGGTATTACAAGCCACTCAGACATGACGCTTCGCGCCTAGCTCAAGGACATGTCTCGCTAGCCAGGAGGCGGTCGACGGTCGTCCAAATTTGATCGATCCAAAATTTGACCAAAGATCGACGAACGTCCTTAAGGACACTATGCGCCGCCGGCTCTTCGCCGACATCCAAAGTCCCACACGAACAACCGTTCGACTGATGCGGGGGAACGCTCTTCACGTTTCGCGACACATACAAGAGTCCCCCATACCGCCAGTGAAGAAGATCGGCATTTCCGGGCGGGAACGATTCCTGCGCCGGTGGGACCTGCGGCTTCAACGCGCTACTCCGCGCCACAATCGGGCTGCCCCTCGCAGCCCCATGAACACAGGTGGTCGGTGCCAACCACCCACCACCGTATTCCGCCTCTGGACACCCACGCACGTTGGTCGGCGCCATCAGGCCGCCCATGTACCATGTGCCTGGCGATGCTGCCTCCGCGACTTAAGCACGATGCACGTTGTGCTTCGGCGATTGCCTTCGCAATCCCGGACACGCATCTGTGCGGCGCCATCAGGTCACCACAGCACCATGTGCCCCGGCCGCTTCCGCGGCCTACGCACGCAGCTTGTCGGCACCAACTGGCCGTCACTGCACCATGTGCCCCAATCGCTTCCGCAGCCCGGGTGTGCAGCCGGTCGGCACCGTCAGGCCGTCTATGCAACATGCGCCCCGGTCGCCTCTGCGGCATGCGCACGCAGTTGGTCGGCGCCGACGGACCGTCATTGTACCATGTGCCCCGGTCGCTTCCGCGGCTCGGGCACGCAGCTGATCGGCGCCAACGGGCCGCCATTGCACCTTGTGCGCCGGTTGCTGCCGCATCCTCGCTCGAGCACGCCGCTGTGCGGCGCCATTAGGCCTCCACTGCACCCTGTGCCCCGGCCGCTTCCGCGGCCTACGCACGCAGTTTGTCGGCACCTACTGGCCGTCAGTGCACCATGCGCCCCCAGTCGCTTCCGCGGCCCGGGCGTGCAGATGGTCGGCACCGTCAAGCCGTCCTTGCAACGTGCGCCCGGGTCGCCTCTGCGGCATGCGCACGCAGTTGATCGGCGCCAACGGGCCGTCACTGCACCCTGTGCCCGGTCGCTTCCGCGGCCTACACACGCAGCTGGTCGGCACCAACATGCCGTCACTGCATAATGCGCACGGTCGCCTCCGCGGCCCGGACAAGTAGCGGTCGGCACCAACGGGCCGCCACTGCACGCCATGCCTCGGTTGCTTCCGCAGCCTCCGGCACGCAGTTGGCCGGCACCGCCAGGCCGCCACTGCACCATGTTCCCTGGTCGCTTCCACGACCAAGCACGCGGCTGATCTGCGCCGCCACATCGTCCATGCACCATGCCGCGGTCGCCTCAGCTGCGAGCCCCGGTCGCCTCCGCGTCCCGCGCTCGCAGCTGGTCGTGGCCAACGCGCCGTCTGTGCACCCTTCGCCCCGGTCGCTTCCGCGGCCCGGAGATGCAGTTGGTCGGCGCCAACGGCCCGCCGCTGCACGCTATGCATCGGTTGCTGCCACAATACTAGCCACGCAGCCGGTCGTCGTTCGGCGCCATCAGACCTCCACCGCACCCTATGCCATGGCCGCTTTCGCATCCCGGGCACGCAGCTGGTCGACGTAGTCAGGCCGCCCATGCGCCATGTGCTTCAGCCGCCTCCGCGGCATGTGCACGCCGCTGCTTGATCGGCGCCACCGGCCGACAAAGCTCCGTGTGCAATGCTATGGTCCCTTCCGCGGCCCGGGCACACACCTGGTCGACGCCGTTAGGCCGCCCCTGCGCCATGTGCCCTAGCCGCCTCCACGGCATGCGCACGCATGTAGTCCGCGCCATCGTGCCGCTACTACACCATGCGCGCCTCGGCGGCATTCACGGCATGGGCACGCAATAGGTCGGCGCCAACGGCCCGCCGCTGCGTCCTTTGCCCTGGTCGCTTCGCAGCCTCTGGACACTCAGCTGGCCGGCGCCATCGAGCCGTCGCTGCGTGGAGCTGGCTACAGTCTACATCGTCCGCCCCCCCCCCCCCCCCTCCCCCTCGCCCTTCGCATGCCCCGCCGTGCGACGGTAGCCAACCGTTTTTCTTGTGGGCGGTCGCTGCCCTCCCGCCCGGCCGCCACCCTGCGGTCGGCGCCCAAGATCGTGCCTGCGCCCCCACGCACCCTTCCTTGAAATGTTTACTACCGGTATAGTTGGGGTTTTCTTTCCATCGTCGTCTACTTAGCGTGCGCGGTTACGTTACCGGCACCACTAGGTTTCAGTACGGGCCGCCCCATCGACCGCGAGCAGCCATGCGCTCCCGACCGGGGAACTACTTTGGACAGCCACCACCAGCTCGCCTGCCAGTTTCCAGCTTGCTGCCGAAGGAAAGCCCTCCCGTTTTCCGTTTCCGTCTGGCAAACTACCCCCACCTTTCCGCCGAGCCTTCCTAGCCATAAAATGGCACTTCGTCTTCGGGGTAAAACAGCCTCCGCACCTTTTTTTGTAACCATTCCAGCAAAGATGGGCAATTCAAGGAATCCCACTCAGGGGTGGTTGGAATTCCAAAGGAATTCCTGGAAAACAAAAATTCCTACTAATTCCTGGAACCGGATTTCCAACTCTCACGACAATACAGGAAAAGGGTGACGTGGCACATCGGCTGCCAATCCCGCGCGGCCCCCGCACGCCCGCACCGCGTGCTGAATACTCTGATAAATGTGCTTAAACTGCTTATGTTGCTGCTATACTACCTGTACTTGTACGACAAGAGTACATCCGCGCCGGGCGCGGTCAGCCGATTGCGCTGCACCAACCCCCCGCAGCCCGCACTGCCCGTGCGCATGTCCTTGCCAGCCCTTGGAGTTCCGGGCGACACGACGAAGATTCGGCCCGGTAAGGCCCCAATCTACCTAGCGTTTGCCTAAGGCAATTAATGTTGGCTAATCCTCACATGGCTCAACAACTCATACACGCAAGGATAGCACAGCAATCCGCGGTGTCCCAAGGCATGTGCCGCCATCAACAACCTGCTGCGAGCATGCCTCCAAGATTGCCGCCGGTACATATGTAGCAGGTTCCACCAACGTTGCAGCCCAGTGCCAGATCTGAAAGTGGCCAGCACGAGTTGTGGCCCCCTCGGAACACCACGCCTCCGTAGCAGGTGCCGGGCTATGTAGTTGCTCGTCACTCGACTCGTTGTGCATGATTGTCGCTACGATACTAGATAGTAAGTGGACCCTTTGTAATTAAACAATTGAATAAAAGCGTGTTATGTTATTGTCCAATAAGCTTTATTGTCCTTGTCCAAGGTGTATATATCATCGCTTCCACGCCGCAGTCGCTGTAGAGGACCTTTCTGATTGCCCTTTTTTGTGATTTCCGATATCGCCTTCTGCTGCTAGCTCATGTAAATGAATACATATATATTATTGGCGCCGTGCGGGGGCAGCCCTGTGGTGCGCAGCATGCAACGGCGGCGCAGCGGGTTTTAATGTACAATCAGGGGGCGCTCTCAGCAGTGGAAATCCTGGGCCCGAGTGGGATTCCCAGGAATTCCAAAGGAATTCCAAATCCTGGAATTCCCTAAGGAATTCCAGGTGCCCACCTCTGCATTCCAGCCCACCGTATTGTATGCGCTCGTCAGCATACTTGTTTTAAAATATTGAAGTAAATAAAATAAGTGTGTTTTTCCTGTTGTACTCTCGTAAAAGTAAAGTAAAGTTCGCCCCGGGACATCGGCCGAAGCCGCCCCAGCACTTGACCTCGTGCGCCAACTGCAGTCGTAGGTCTGGCACAGCCCATAGACCATTGCCTCATTCGAACCCCGAAGGGCTAATGCATCAACCGAGTAAACCCGGGACACGCCGGGCCGATATTGCCGAAATACATCGGCCAGGAATCGAACCCGGTACCTCTCGCACACGAGACGACCGCTCTACCGAGCGGACAAGGGATGTACCTTGTGGAATACAGATGCTGGCACCTGGCCGACACCTTCATTCCCGCGGCGAGCGCTACAGGCTGCCGTCGTCGCTCCCGCCTCATCCGCACGCGCGACCGCGCGCGACGGGTCGCTCTCCCGCCGCCCGCCACTTGCCGCGTCCACTTGCTACCCGGCTACCCGCCAGTCACGACGTCCCTTCGATCCCGCGTGGCTCCGCCGCCGCACGCATCACAACTACCAGTAATCGCGCGCTGCGCTGTGGATACTGCAACCGCCGGCCGCTGCAGCCCACTGCTGTCGGTGGTGTGCGCTTGGGAGGATCGTTTTCGCGCACTGCGCACGCCTCGTTCCTCCCGGTGCTGCACGGCGCTGCCCCGCCCCGCGGAGCCCTTCACGACCCGGCTTCCTAACTCCCAACCAGCAGCCCCGAACACCGCAGGCCCGGAAAAATGGGGAATACCTTCCGCAAAGCGATCGATCACATGTTTGGAAGCCGCGAGATGCGGGTGCGCCTGCGCCTGGGACCTCCGCTTGTCGCTGGCACCTCCCCCCCCCCCCCCCCCGTTGACCCCCCCCCCCCCCCCCCCCTTGGCACCCCCCCGCAGGGATTCAATTTGAATCCTTTCCTAAGGGCCTGCATCTCTTGTGTACTTTCTGGAACAAGCTGCTCTTCCCACCTAGCACCTCGCCGCCCGCTACCCTCTCTTTGTGCTGGCGGATCTGCACTCGCCCCCCCCCCCCCCCCCCCATCCGCTCCCCTAACCCACCCACCCACCCACCCACCCCCAAACTCCCCTCGCCCCACCCGGTAGTCAAGGCTCGTATCATCTGCTTTCGGGCAGCCCTCCCAATCGACGCACAATGTGGTCAGTACATACGCCGCGCAATGTGGACCCCCGCACCGCTGGGGTTGTTCGGGGGCTGGGGCTGGGCACTTGGCACGCTGCACCATGCCGTGGGCACTGGGCGGGTAGGTGGTAGGGCTGCCAGCAGAAGAGGGCGCTGACTGGGGTCGGCGTGTTTGTCGCTTGCGGTTCGCAGGTTGTCATGCTTGGGCTGGATGCCGCTGGCAAGACAACCATCCTCTACAAGCTGCACATCGGGGAGGTCTTGAGCACCGTGCCCACAATCGGTGCGCCCCCCCCCCCCACAGAGCCGGCCACCCGCTTCCCTGCGTCCCCAGGACCGCCTTCCACCTGGTCGCAGATTTGCTGCTGCAGCGGGGGATTGGAGGCGCAGCTTCTCCTGCACCAGTCGACCACGGGCAGCTGCCGGCAATGGAGGGGTGTGGTGGGATCTAACCTCGCCCCCCTCTCCCTTGCCCTGGCACGCAGGCTTCAACGTGGAGAAGGTGCAGTACCGGAACGTGTGCTTCACGGTCTGGGACGTGGGCGGCCAGGAGAAGCTGCGGCCGCTCTGGCGGCACTACTTCAACAACACGGATGGGCTCATCTTTGTGGTGGACTCCATGGACCGAGAACGCATCACCAAGGCGGCCGCGGAGTTCAAGGTGTGTGGTGCTACGCGGAGCGGGGCTGCCAGGGGAGGTGGGGTTATCTTGAGGGGGGGGGGGGGGGGGGGGGGGTAATCTCTCCTTGCCGAGCTCTCAGGGGGTGCTGGTGGGAACTCAGCCGTGCAACCGGCAGTATTGCGGAGTGCGGTGTTCCCCGCGAGATAAGTCCACTGGAACGCACAGCCATACCTCGAGGGGGTTTTGGCACCATTGCTTGCCAACGTTATTGCAGTACGAGCATCCAGATAAGAAAGGGGGCGAGGGCGGGGGGGGGGGGGGGGGGGGGGGCATGGCCATGTAGGCATCCCGCCGGGTACTGAGAGGATTCACAGGTAGGTGAGGACCATCCCCCGATTCCCGGCCCGTGTGTAGCTGTAAGCCCATGGGGACTGCAAGGCAACGTCACAAAGAATGCCAATACTGATTGGTCTCGCAGCCGGGATACCGGCCTGATGCTCTTACCAGTGCTCAGGGTATATCCGGGAGTGAACGATGCTCACCCAGAACCAGCGGCGCGCGGTCCTCATCATCATGTTATTCAGACTGCGCCGGCACGCCCCAGATTACAGCAAGCATCTGGCCTTGCGGTGGAGTGAAATGGGCGCGCCTGGGTACGTGAAAGGTTCGGTGTCATCCGAGGATCGGGGATCCGCTGTTTACCTGACTGGGAGGCGGCGGCCCCCCTCAGGCATCCGCCCTCCGGTGTATGGCTTCTCTCCCTCCCCTCTCACTCCCTACCTATCTCTCCCTCTCACTCTCTCTCTCTCTCTTCTCTTTCTTCCCTCCCTCCCTCCCTCCCCCTTTCCCTCTCCCCCCCCCCCCCCCCCCCTTTTCTCTCTCCCTCCCTCCCTCCCTCCCCCCTCTCTTTCTTTCTCCCTCCCTCCCCCCTCCCTTTCTCTCTCTCCCTCCCCCTCTCCCCCTCTCTCTCCCTCTCTCCCTCTCCCTCTCTTTCTTTTCTCTCTCTCCCCCTCCCTCTCCCTCTCTCCCTCTCTCTCTCTCTTTCTCCTCTCTCCCTCTCCCTCCCTCCCTCCCCCCTTTCTCCCTCCCTCCCCCCTTTCTCTCTCCCTCCCTCACCCTCCCTCTTCCTCTCGTTCTCTCTCCCTCTCCCTCTCCCTCCCCCCTCTCTCTCTCCCTCTCTCCCCCCCCCTCTCTCTCTCTCCCTCCCTCCCTCTCTCACCCTCTTTAACCTAGAGTAATTTAAGTGCCGCCCAGGAAACAGCTTCAGTAGCCTCCGCTTCCCGGTGGCCTAGGTTATGAACTGCTTACTACAACCACGTGCCGACTCGGTAACAAGAGCACTGAGAATAGACACCTGCCCTACATGCCGGAGATCAAGCTTAGGCGAAACCATAGCGATTGTTCTCTAGTGTTGCTACCACAGTAGCAAGCCCGATCTGAGGCTTGTAAGAATACGCGTTCTTGTAGGTGCGCCGGCACCTTCTCGGCATTTTGCACGTGTGGTTTTGGGAAGTCGTCATACAACCCCCCCGAAATGTGATGCTCGCATTCATCATATTCCGGGGGTTGCAGTGCAACTGCACAAAACTGAACGTGCGTCATTTTTTCAAGTTGACGATCCCAATCTATACTATGCCACAGTGTGGACGATATCAGTTGTCCGGCGATTCTTGTCTAGGGTACAACCCGTGCATACATGTACATAGTCCTTACATATCTGCCCCGGGTCACTTCACAGTAAATCCTAAAGGCTCTGTTTTGGGGAAAGGGGGGGGGGGGGGGGGGGGGTACGTGTGCATGTAGGACTGACGAGTAGTCCCCCCCCCCTCCCGCCATCCTCCCGCACCCCCCTCTGTGCGACATGCAGTCCATCATTGATGACCCGCTTATGCGAAATAGCGCCATCCTGGTGTTTGCCAACAAGCAGGACATGGTGCGCCCCCGACCTGCCCCGGCCTGCCTGTCGCTGATGTTTGGCCAGAGTCGATTGCCCCCCCCCCCCCCCCCCCCGCCCCCCGCCCCGCTGTGCGCTGAGCCGCGTTGCCCCGCTGTTGTTGGCCGTCCACGAGCGCAGAAAGGCTGCCTGCAGCCCGCGGAGGTGTGCGAGGCGCTTGGGCTGCCGGAGATGCGGGGCCGCAAGTGGCACGTGCAGGCCGCGATCTCCATCCGAGGCGAGGGGCTGTACGAGGGCCTGGACTGGCTGTCCGAGACGCTGAAGGGCATGCAGCGCACCGGGCAGGCCACCAGCGTGAAGAGTGCCACCCGCTAGCGCGCCCCCCCCTCCCCCCCCCTACCTCACCCCCTCCCGCCATCCTCGCAGCAGCCGCGGCACCCGCAGCCCTCCTCAGACCCATCGCTCTCGCCGGAACTAGCCGGGAGACGGCTGCCGCTGCGCGCACGACGGCGCCGCCAGGGAGGTCAAACCAGTTTCAACGACATCAAAGCCAAGACCCATTGTCCCTCTCCCAAATAAATCAGACCATGCGCAAACGCTCCCTGAGTCCACAAACAGGGGGCCTTCATCTTTTGTACTCGGCGCTTGGCTGATGCTTTAATAGGGAGTGGGAGGAGGAGGAAAGGCGGGGGGGTAACCCCTTTGGTACGAGGTTTACTTGGGAGCCAAAAGCCTCCGACCTCAGACCAGCGTGGCTGTAGCATGACGCAGGACACCTGGACGGCTTTTGAATGTCGGCCATCGGCAGCATCCAGAAATGACTCGGATAGAATTTGAACCAGAGAACACCTCATCAACGTACATTATTATTTGCCATTTCTTAACTTAACATATTACCGATGAACCGATCAAGGTACGATACTGGTAGAACACGGTCGTCGCCGGTCTTTGTCGGTCTGAAGCTCGTCAGGGCTAAAGCTGACGCCAACATGAAGCAGCAAAACCGCTCTCCCAGCGGTATGATCGTCGCATTGTTGTCGCTGATGCGTGGGTGGGGCCTCAGTGCGCCACCGCGTGCGTCTGACAGTGGTGGCGCGCGGCCGGTCGGCGTGTACACGAACGGCCCCCCGTCGCCCTCTGCCGCGCCGTCTTAAATGTCAGCGGGAAGCGCGCGGGCCCCTCCCTCTCCCCCGGAAACGCCTGTGTCAGCAGCGGCGCTACGGCGCCGGCGGCGAAGCACGTTACTTGCTTTGTCAGTCCGGCCGGCAACCCCCCGGTGTGCATGCAAACCATGCATAAGGAGAGTAACAGAGCAGAGCGCTGTACGAATAGGTGCTCATCAAGGCATTAAACCAACCCAAAAATGGGTGCACTGATCCTCGGAGCTCGTTTCCAGTGGTATTTCCACGCTGACGGGCGGGACCGGCCGACAAGGTCTTTATGACCCTTCTCGCAAATAGGGATCATGTTGAATTGGCATTTCGGGCGGGATGGCGCCCGCCTGTGACCGCTGCTGCCAAGCCCTACCTTGGGACCCTATATTAAGCAGGGGGGTCTGAGCCAACTCGAAGCACGAGGCATTTTTAGGGGTCGGTGCCTGTAAATTGGGAAACTGCGGACCTTAAATGCGGTGGGAAACTGCACTAAGAAACTGCGGACAGAATTTTTTTTAATCATCTGATGGCATCATCTAAGAGCAGGCCGGGGGGGGGGGGGGGGGGGTGCCAATACGTCCTGCCAGGATTACACAAGGCAGTAAAGTCGATACAAGTTCATGTGTATTGAGAACATTTGCCATTGCAGTCTCGATGCAGTCGTGACTCGATCGCATAGTGGAGCATGCTGGCGAGGTAAGGGTATATCAAATCCCGGGAGTTATTTCAAATGACAACATCACAGCTCACGGGTCCACCATGAGACCCTCTTCTACACATACACCCAGCAGCTCCCTTCGCAGAGGCACAAGGTGAGCGAAAGCTGATGGCTGCTTGGTGGATCACAACAGACGGCCGGAAACATGTGGCAAGTGTTGCGATACTGTGCTGGGATAGTATCTATCAGACATGCAACATCGCGACAGGGCCCCGCCTGCCTCCGCCTTCCCTTGTTTCATTCATCGCTGAACAACGAGTAATGCATTACATAAATTGGCTGCATGCCACCGCCAGCCGGATCACAGCCGTCACACCGACCAGTATGAGCATGTCACACACTGCGCAGTGCACCACAACCGAGGAGAAAAGGAATTGTAAGCTTTAGGCGAGAGACTTTAGCATAGGCAAGGAAACGGTTTGCAGCAAAGGAAATTGTTACAGTATGCCAAGGCATACACGGCTTTGTACCACTATCCGTTTGGCAGTCGGTTTGCATGTAGGCATTTGGGTTCATGTATGCAATCTAGGCGTATTGTCATCAGGGGGTCATCGAGTTGTCATGGCTGGTGACAGCATGGCATGTGACAGGCATCTGGCAAGCATACATGTGTGGGCGGATGAGCAGCTTGGCTGCGTGTTCTTGTGTTAGTATAATAAGGGAGTTAGTGCTACGAGTATGAAGTAACTTGACAGTTGAATCAGCGATGCGTCGATTTTTCAGAAAATTTTAAAAGAACGGGTTCTATATCACTGGCCTACAGTTCCATGAATTGCATTGCCAGCGCTTTGAAGTAGTCGCTACCAGCAGCGAGCGTTTGCATTGCCAGCGCTTTGAAGTACCAGAGTTTTTTTTTTCCATTACCAGCAGCGAGTAGCGAGTACCAGTACCAGCAGTTCTGGGGAACTGCCCTTTTTGTAATTCACACCAGTACCAGCAGGACCAGCAGTACTGTACCAGCAGTACCAGCAGCGAGTAGCGAGTACCAGTTTTTTTTTCGCCCCCGGGACAGGACTGGCGAGTACCAGTACCAGCAGCGAGCGTTCGCATTGCCAGCGCTTTGTAGTGGCTACCAGTTTTTTTTCCATTAATCCTTACCAGCAGCGAGTAGCGAGTACCAGTACCAGTAATAGCAGTACCAGAAGTACCAGCAGCGAATATCGAGTACCAGTACTCATAGCCTCCCAACCGTGAGATCGTAATCGGACGGCTGTGTAATTAAGGACCGTGGGCGAATGGGCGGGTGGGTGGGGGGATTATAGTACTTAGTAGTACATGACAGTAGATAAGCGCTTTAGTCATGCACCTATATGCCCAATCCGCTGCACTATACGGGTACCCGTACGGCAATAAAGCTCATCGCCGAAAAATCGACGCTTCGCTGCAGGACTGTATAGGTGTGCGGGTATAGGTATGCAGGCAGGGTTATGGTGGTAGCCCTAACAGGAATGCATCCAAGCTGGATAGAGGGAGCCCACCGGGGAGTTGACCGGGGGTGGAGGTGGGGGGGGGGGGGGGGGGGGGCAGGGGGGTCTTGCGGTGAGGCAACTAGGGAATAGGATTACATCATGCGGGGCCCGCCGCATGTCCGCCCGCTCTAGCCAGCAGACCTGGGCCGTCAGGGCGGAGAGGTGGCGTGCAGCAGGCAGGAAGTCGTACGTGGCGACATGGAGGGGGACTGAGGCAGCAGGGGAGCGGGGCAAGCTGGCAGGTTGGCAACGGTACGTTGGTTGACAGCGCAGCCTCACCACATGCTGCCGCCGCCGCCGCCGCTACCGTCCTTGTTCAGGTTGCGCGGTACAGCAAAGCCCGTGCCGATGCCGCCCAGGCCGCTGCTGGGGAAGGCGGCGCTGCCGCCGCCTTGCTGGCCGCCGAAGCCAAACCCGCCGCGGGCGCCGCCGGGCTGGCCGCCGCCACCGCGGCCGCGCAGCGGGCTGCCAGAGCCCACGAGCCCGAGACCTCCGGGCGCGGGCGGCACGCCGGGGAAGCTGCCCATGGAGGAGCTGCGCCCCGGCAGGCCGCCGCCGCCCCCGCCGGAGGCGACGTCGCTGTCGCCGTTGATGGCGCTGGGGCCCAGGGCCTGGATGACGGAGCCGACGGTGCTGCTCAGCCCGACCGCGGAGTGCGCGTGCCTCACGCCCGAGCCGCCGCCGGGCTGCTGCCGCTGCGCAAAGATGGTCTGCCGGCAGCAAAGGAGGGGGAGGGGGTCAGCATGGCGGCCAATGGAGGTGCATGGGTGTGCATGGGTGTGGATGTGCGTGTGTGCATTCCACCATACACACGCGCGAATGCAGATCAAAAATGGCGGAGGAGGGAGAGGAGGGGGGGGGGGGGGGGGGGTTAATAACAGCCACTGAATAACCAGTAAACGGCGGCTGTAACTCTAACAGTCCTAAGGTAGAATGTTGCCTTGGTAAAACCCAACTGTACGCTGGAAACTTCTTACAAAGAAAAGCTACACCCTGGAGATTGGTCTTAATAGGGGCCATCTTTTTATGACGGAAATTTAAAATTCTAGCCATTTTTGGTTAAAAATGTTGAACTGTGTTGAGCTCCTGGTTTATGATCTAATGGGTTTGGATTCTCAATAAACTTAAATTCTTCATTGATTTTATCAGTGTATACCTGTTTAGGTAATAATAAAAACCCTGACTCTTTCAGATAATTTGCTAATTATCAGGGACTCCCTAATTTGGATACTCCAGGGAGCATGGACCCCCCCCCCCCCCCCCCCCCCCCCCCAACCCGGGCGCGTGAACAAAAGTACAATCAACGACACAAGAAATACAACGGAGTGGAGCGCAACACGAAATCGTAGCGGTTGACGCGGTATTGGAGGCGATGCTTTTGCAATTTGTGAAGGCGAATGAGTGGCATGGCATGGCATGCACCGCCGGTGCTCTCTACCCACTGTCGAGTGTGAGGGCATGCAGCAGATGAGGGGTCCACCGTGAGGTGATCGGTTGGTGAGTGCAGGGCCTGCAGGGGAGGAGGACAAAGGGGGGGGGGGGGACCTGGATGCGGTGCAGCCCGTCCTCGTGGATGCTCATGATGGTGTTTAGCTCCGAGTCCATGAGCGACTCCAGGCCGACGCCGTAGAGCGGCGCGTGGCGGTTCATCTCCTCGCTCACCGCCGCCTGCAGCCCGGAGGCGTGGCTCTGTGGCGGGGACGGGGGCAAAGCGGGCGGATGCCGCCAGCGCCCCGCAACAATGGACTCGATCAGGACACCCGACCCCCAAAAATTCAAATCTTTAACAAACCCTAAGTTCTCCCCAACCCTAGAGACATCCAGCGAGGCAAGCGCTATTTAGACATTTCGGATATCACTCGTACCAGTACCCGTGCGAGTACCTCGTACCCGGTACCGCCCCCCCCTAGTGGTAGCGGTAAAACCCTAAAACACCGCTACTCATCGTACGACGGTAGAATATAAACGAGTCCTCGTATACTCAGTGCGCGACCCAACTACCCGCCGACACCAATAAGTACGCCGCGACAGCGCAGGCAAATGATACCGGCATGTAACGTTTCGTATCCCCGGAGAGAGCGTACTGTAAGGATACGCATGAGAGTAATAGGGTTGGCTGGAAAACCGCGTCAGCCCTCCGTGACGCCAGGTTGCAAGTGCACAACGAAACCAAGCATCCTCGGCCACGAACTCGCACCTGCAGCTGGTTGACCTTCCCCTCGAGCTGGCCGATGTACGTCTTGGCGGCTGCGAGCTGCTCGGCGGCGGCCGCGGCACGCTTGTCCGCGCCAGCGCGCGCCTCCTCCAGCCCCGAGGCGCGCTCCACCTCCTTGCGTCCGCGCGCGCTCTCCTCGCGCAGGCGCTTCAGCTCCTCCTCAAGTCGCCGCTGTGTCGCCTCCTGCTCCTTCACCTTCTCCGCAAACGTGTTGCGCTCCTTGGTGATACGCTTCAGGTCGTCCTTCTTGGTGCTCTGCGCGCCATCGCGTCAGCCGACCGTCAGACGCCGGTAGGGGTCCACCAGTCATTAGGGTATCTGTGTAGGTTCGCCCCCCCCCCCCCCCCCCCCCCCCTCTTGCCGAATGCGCGGATATATAATGCGCGAGCGTATCGGAACGAAAAACCCTATATCCTATCAGGGCGACAGTGACCCTAGTAGGCCTGGGGCGCACCTTGAGCCGCAGCAACTGCTGCTCGGCATCCTTCAGACGCTGGCTGAGTTCGCGCTTCTCGCGGCCCGCCCTGGCGACCTCTTCGTCGCGCTCGCCGCGCGCCCAGTCCGCCTGGTTCTCCGACTCGCGAAGCTTGGCCTCCAGGTCGCGCTTTTCCTCCAGCATGCGCTCCACCTCAGCGGCGCGCTCCGCCTTGGCCTTCTCCGACGCCTTCTCCAGCCCCTGCCGCCAGCCGTCACCATGCAACACGGCCGAGATTTTCTCTGTTAGAGCCGAACGAAGTCTAAGGTCTTTTTAATTCGGGGGGAAGGGGGGGGGGGGGGGGGAGGGCGAACCTTGATGCGGGAGAGGTCGTGCTCGCGTGCCTTCTCCGACGCCGCCCGCACGGCCACGATGTCGCCGCGCTGCGACGCCGCCTCCTCGCGGGCCTCCGCCAGCTGGGCAGCCAGCCGGGACTTGTCGCCGTTGAGCTGGGCGATGCCGTCCAGCATCGCCTCCATCGCGGGGCGTGCACAGCCAGAGGGCTCCTCCACCAGGCTGAGCAGTATCTCCTGCAAGCCGCAAGGGCGGGCATCCAGAGAGGCATAAGCCGCTGTACACCGCTCCAATGACAACGCCTCTTGGATAAGCAGTTCATGTCAGTTACGGTGTTCACATATACATATACTCATACACATGCACATACCCATGCAGTAGGCTGCTCATATATTGGCTGGAGGGGGTTTTGGGAGGGCATCAGAGAAAGGGGGGCTCCCCACCCTGGAGAGGGAGCTGCCGGCCTTGCTGTCCGCGCCGCCCTTGAGCGCCTTTCCCAGCGCGGCCTTGCCGCCCGACGGGCCAGCGCCCCGGCCGCCCCCCGCCGCGTCCTTGCTGCCGCCTGCCTTGACGTCGCCGCCCGGCGCGGAGGAGGACGATGCCTCGGAGGAGAAGGTGGCGCCCGAGGCGCGGCTGATGATGCCCGACAGCATGCGCTGCCGGCTCATCTGTAAGCACACAGCCGCAATGAGGAAACCAGTGGACAATGACGTTAAAACAGGGGCGCCAGGATAATGTGACAGCGACACCTCTTGAATCGCCGTCTAAGGGGTCACGGGCGGACGGGCAGCATAGTGCAGGACTTCTTTCGAGGGAAGCTCTGTATACATGCTTTAGGGTTAAACCTCTTGTGATGTACCTTTATAAGCTCGCATTTGGTTTGTGTGGAGTAGTTGTTGAGGGAGAGGGATACATTTCAGTCATCTGAATGCATCAACAATACACCACGCAATGCTTGACACCGCACGGCGAAACGGGTCAGTGTTCTGGGCGGGCATAAGCCCAATCAGATGGCAATGTTCATTGTTTGTAATGTTCATTGGCTTTGGATTTCAGCCGGGAAATGTGGAGCATAACTGAGACGCGTAAACAATAACAGTCACTGCTAATGAGAATCGTCCCTGCCAGGCAGAGGCTAGCGTAGGCAAAACTATAGCGGAACTATAGCGAGTGCTGTTATTGATTGCTAGGAGCCTACTTAAGGCTTATGCTAAGGCTTATAATAGCGTTGGCACCTGTAGTATTGCCAGGGGAGCGGCGCACCTCGTCGCTGTACAGGCGGAACATGCAGGTGTAGAGCGCGGTGACAACGGGCTGCACGGCGCTGCCTGCCTTGCCCGCGCTCATCATCTCCGCCAGCCCCAGCGCGGCCTCAAAGTCGTCGCTGCCGAGCAGCGGCAGCAGCGAGGGGCTGATGTAGGTGCCTTCGCCCATCAGGTGGCTGGCCAGGGTGGCCGGCGGCGCGCCCAGCGGCGGCATGCCCCACTGGGAGCCCATCGCCGGCGGCATGCGCGGCCCCGTGCCGGGCTCGGGAGCGTCGGAGGAGGACGAGGTGTGCCGCGCCGCGGCAGCCTCCCCGCTTGTGGCGGACATCGCCTGTCGCGGCGGCCGCTCCCCCTCCCACTGCCCGGTTGCCGAGGTGCGAGAGGACCGACTGCTGCACGGAGCGCCGGCGCCTGCGCCGCCAAACACCTGCGGCGGCAGCGTGCTGGCCACCAGCTGCTGCATGCGCCGCCGCTCCAGCACTGCCACGACCTCCAGCTCGCTGATGTAACCTGCGTAAGGAGGAGATGGGGAGTAAGGGGTTGGATGGGGGGGGGGGGGGGGGGGGAGGGGTTCCTCGGTGATGCGACTCCCCAGCTGTTCCAGGAGTGGACAGGTGCAGCAAAGCAGCGAATAGAAATGCCGAGTGTATGGCGCACTCCTCAAGACAAATGGGGAGACGGTCAACACTTTTTTGAAGTAACACCATACGCACGCAGACAACTCAACAGCAGGCGCAAGCCACCCCACCCCCCATCCTCCCTCAACCCACCCCCACCCCCCCGCGCCCCTGCTCGACCCATGCGGACTGATGATACATAAGCAGCGTTGTTGACCAGCCACACTCGAGCCACTCAACTGGGCTCACGGTTTGCAGAAACGGTGCACTGTTTTGCGCCATTGAGCTGGGGATTCTGTGCGTTATGATTTACTCTGCTGACAGATTTCATGATGAATGTGCCTTGTTCTTCCTCATGAAGGAGTCGATATAGCTACTAACCCCAAGCACGGCTACACTAAGGCCGGTGCCACGTGACCACACTCCCGACCATGACCATGCTCAAGCGCAGCCTGCCGAAATGGAGAGGGGGAGGGAAAGAAACTGTGCGTGGATATCTGAGAGACAGAGAAAGCAGAGAGAGCAGGAGGAGGAGGAGGAAAAGGAGAGGGTTTAGGGTTTGGGGGTTATAGGGTTTGGGTTAAAACCCTAAATCCTAAAACCTGTAAATTGCTGAGAGACAGAGGAAGCAGAGAATACAGGAGGAGGAGGGGTGTAGGGTTTGGGGGTTTCAGGGTTTGGGGTTAAAAACCCTACAAACCCTAAATTTCTGAGAGACAGAGAATGCAGGGGGGGGGGGGGGGGGGGGGGGGGGGGAATGCAGGAGAGAGGAGGGGGGGGGGGGGGGGTGCGCCTCACCCTTGGTCACGCAGCGCTGAAACAGCTTCTCCGCGGTGCCGCGCAGGTCTGGGCTACGCAGCGCGTCCAGCAGCACCTCCATGTCTGCGACGTGCATCGCCCGCACGCCCGGGCCCGGCAGCCCGTGCTGCGACACGCCGAGGTAGGTGCTGAACATGTTGCCCACGGTGCCGGCCTTGAAGGAGCCGCGCATGAGGCTGCCGCCAGCGGGCGCGCCACTCGGCCTGCGCGCACCGACCACCAGCATGTCAATCAGGCCACCAGAACAGGCACGGGATGCGCCCTTGGCCATATCCGATATGTGGGCGGGGATACTCAAGACTGTCCTGGACGCGTCTTTTGGGAGAATGCGCACTTCTGAATGCGGGGGGTTTCGGGGGTCTGGGAACTGAGGGGAGCTCGAATTGAGCCAAATGATGCCTTCACCCAACATGCATACACCCAATTCCCCCCCCCCCCCCCCCCCCCCGCCCCCGCCCCCGCCCCGCCCGTTCCAATACATTGCAAATATCTTTCCTGAGAATACTTAGCCTCAACGGAAATCTGCTGGTGCTTACAAGCGCGCAACTCCGCCGCCCGTCCCGGCTTCAGAACTTAACAGTAGAACTGGCACCCGCGGTGCCAGAGGTGCCAACCGCCGAGACCCGGGAAAGGTACGCGCAGCAGTGCCCCCGGCCACCTCGTGTACATTTCCGAGCCAGGAGACTATCATTCGTTTGGAAAATCATGCCATGATATGAACAAGCATGCAAGCTGCCCGTAGTTTGTGCGATGGCGCGCTCCAGGAAAATACCAGCAAAGTACCCCCGGACCGGGGCCGCCACCCTGTCTGTCCACATCGTGACCTAGGTACAGGCACTCCTCCACGGACGCTATCCACCAGCCATCGCATAGGTAAGACCTACTGGCCAGCCCACTTTGACCATTGCCTCATTCGAACTCCGATACGGCTAATGCGCCGCGGTACTGTGCGAACAACGCGGTATTGCGCAGACCAAGGATCCGAGTCGGGGGCCATGAGGTCCTCAGCGCATTGTGTCAATCGTCCGAGTCTCGCCAACGCCCTACCGGAGTGTGCCGCGAACAAAACCCCTCCGGGATGCGGTTGAAGGAGGACAATCGGCGGGAGGGGAGAGACGGAGGGGCGGGGGGAGGGGCAGGGCGGGGCAGGGGAGGGGGCGCACTTGCTGCTCGAGCTGGTTGGCGCCTTGTACACCTTGACCTCCTCCTCAATGTCCGCCAGCATTGCGGCTGCGATGTGCTTGTGCTGCTGCACCGCCAGGCGCAGCGCGTCCATCGTGCTGGTGGACACCAGCGCGCCGCTGAGCGCCACGCGCTCGCGCACCATCTTCACCGCCGTCACGCGGTGCGCGGCCAGCTGCGAGCCCAGCTTGAGGACCAGCCCCACCGCGGGCGGCAGCTCCGCCTCGCTCAGGAGCGGCAGCGCATCCAGCGCCAGCCACAGCACCTGCGGCGATGCGCACACCGCGGCGCGGATTCAGATAGATCGTGTTGCCATGCCTGCTCTGTGGGCGGTCCGCGGGGTTCAAGGGGTGCTGGGGGTCAAACAGACCCTTCACACTTCCGTACATGGCGACATGTATGTGTGTAGCCAATCCCGGGTTTCACCGCCGCAGCAGATACAGGCGTCAACCCTATAGTCGGTGTCATGCCCAAAACTAAAATGGATTCGTTGGTGTGTAGATGATAGCGGAACCCGAGGACATCAATGTTGCCAATGGCGCACCTTCTCTGCAACGTCCCCCTCCATGCGCAGGAGGCCCAGCGCCACCAGCGCCGGCATGCGCAGCTCCGCCTCCGCCTCCGCCCCCTCTTGGGCGGCCTCCGTCAGGCGCGTCAGCAGCATGCTCGCCGCGGCGCTGTGCTCCCCCGGGTCCACCTGAACAGGGGCGTGGCGCAGCGGCGCTCAGTTGTCTTGTCCACTGACTTCAGGCGCTGTTAAGAATACAACCCGGGAGGGGGGGGGGGGGGGGGGGGGGTGTAAATGATCACATACAGCAGACCCACAGTTGATATACGATGACAGTGACATGATAATGGGTGATGGCACATTGGGTAAACATGCCGCTGGTGATGACGATAGAACAGAGGCTGCGCAGGCTAGGCTGCCGGGTGCCGCACCAGGCGGGGCACCAGCAGGACAAGGTCGGGCTGCGCATAGCTGGGCGCCGTCCGCAGCAGCGAATCGAGGCGGCTGAGCGCGGCCGTGGCGTCCCCATCCCCCCGCGGAGGCCCCTCGCCCGGCTTGCTGCTGCCATCTCCGCCGCCTGAGGCGCTGACGCCGTCCTCTGTTGACGGGCGGCTGACCTTGGCGGCCTTGGAGCCGCGGCCGCGCTTCTCGCCCACAGACGCCGGGCCCGCGCCGCCGGGGGGCGGCCCCGCGCTGACGCTGACGGCGGGGTCCATCGCGCACACGGCGCCGCGCAGCGCGCTGACGACCATCCCCAGCAGCTCGTCCGCCTTGGCCAGCTCTGCCGCCTCGGGCGGCACCGCGCCGCCGCCGTCTGGGCCGCCCCGGGCCGCCCCCGGCTGCGCGCCTCCCAGTGCGCCCGCCGAGAACATCCAGCCGGAGAAAGGGTCCGAGAGCGGCAGAGCACCGCCACCGCCGGAGGGCGGCAGCCTGGGCTGGAAGGGCATGGAGCCGGGTGGGAAGGCGAACGGCGGCGGCGAGGCGCTGCTGGCCGCTGGCTGCTTGGCCATCCTCCGCCGCCTCCCCCCCCCTTGCCCTCCTCCTGCTTGCCCCCCTCACCTGCCGCCTCCGCGTCCCCGGACACCCCCGCACCCGCGCCCTCCGCCTCCGTGCTCTGGCGCTCCGCCGCGCCGTTAGGCGCTGCCGTGCACGTCGAGGCGGAGCCCTCCGAATCGGTGTCGGACCCCTCGTCGTCCGCGACGGCCCCGTCATCGTCCTCGCCCACAGGCACCTCGCCGCCCTCGTCGCCCTTCGCCGCCCGCGCGCCCTCTGCGGCGCCCTTGGCAGCCTCCAGCGCCGCGTGCCAGTCGCCCTCGGCAGCCAGCCGCGCGGCGCAGCACGACACCGTCACGTCCAGAAGCATGTCCACTATGGGGCCCTGCAGCGCCCGGATGCCCATCAGCAGGCTGAGCAGGCTGGGCGCCGGCGGCGCCATGCCCGGCATCGACGCAAAGGCCATCGGCGCCTGGCTGCCCTCCGGCGGCGGCGCTGTCGCCAGCGGCGTCAGGAGCACATACAGCTGCGAGGCGCAACATATAATTGCACCAATCAAAGGAATGTCACATCAAACCCAGCGCGTGTAGACAGTCCAATCGTGCAAACAGCAAAAACATACTGCACCCCTGCTGACACACACCTTGCTGGGGTCCTCCAGGTGGGTGCGCAGCCCCGACAGAAAGTCCGGCAGCGTGGTGTGGTCGCCGCGCAGCTTCTCTGCCAGCGCCAGCTGCAGCTCGCCCGGGTCGGTGACCTGCGGCCCGCTCTCCATGTAGCTGAGCACCGCGCGGCAGCGCGCAAGCATGTTGATGAACATGTCGGCGTCGTCCAGCATGGAGCTGCACACGGGGGGGTCAGTGCGGAGGAGGGAAAAGGGTGGCGGAGGGAGGAGGTTGTCAGTACAAGTATGTGTATATATCATGGCGAGCGCGGGCGTATGCGAAAGAGGGGGAGAGCCCGAGATAGGGCGCAGACACACGGCAACGTGCACCGCCATGAATGAAGCGACAGGGGTATACACCCGGTCGGGCGTGGAGTATCCAGAGAGGCACACTGGAGTGTCGCCCTACCCGCTGTCCTCACTGTCATCTGTATCTAGCAGGTCGTCAGGGTCGGTGCTGATGGCCTCCTGGTCCTCGTCCGAGGCGTAAATGTCCGCGTAGTCGTCGGGGCACCACGGCATGCAGTCCAGCACCTCGCAGCAGAGCACCACTGTGTCGCGCAGCATGAAGCCGGCGTCGGGGTCCAGCAGCTCGCTCACCTGCTCGAGCCAGCGGAGAAGGCAGCTGTTGGAATGCAGGCAACGGGGCAGCCTGCCGCAAGATGGTGGACAGCCGCGGAGTTGGCACTGGTTGGCGGCGCAGAGGGGGTCAGACCTTCATAAACTGCAGTACGCTGTTGTTCCACGTCTTGGTGCAGATGGACGACTCCTTCCACTCAGTGCTATCCGGGAACTGCAAGGTTACGATGCAGGGGCAGAGTGGGGGAGGTGGAGGGTAACATTGCGGGCTCACCACACGCACCAGCGGGCGGAGACGCCGGCGCTTCATGAACCAGCCTTACAGCGGTATGTCTTCCCAGTGCACTGTCAGTTGCCGGACGCTTCCACCTCAGTATCGGGAGACCCGGGGCCGGTGGACAGGCGCAGCGCACCTTTTGGTTCACAACTGCAATGCGGTATTTAACCCAGAAGTTCTGCTCCGGGTCCTTCCCGTCGGTGAGCGCGAGCGAGGATGCGCCGCCGTTGTTCCCGCTGTTGTTGGAGCAGCTGGCGGCTTGGCTGTCGCTCTCCAGGTAGATGCACAGCGTCTCGAAGGACTCGTAGACGCCGATGCGCAGCTCGCAGCCGCCGGCGCCAAAGTAGCTGCGTGGGGCAGGTTTTACACACCGAAAAACTCGTCACATTGGGTGCTGAGGTACCTCGGTTTTAATGGGGAGCAATCCGGCACGCAATACCTGGGCTGGGCCTATGGAGGAGAGGGTTCCAACACTGGCATGTGGCCAAATACATACCAAACAAAGATACTATACATTGTACACCAAACGTAATATACATGTCTGTATATGTGTATATGTATACATGAATAATCAAGAATATAAGTGTATACCACAGAAATGAAGCACATAAACACATGCTCTGCCAGCTACCAAGGCATGTGCGACACAAAAGATAAGATGGCCGTCGAAGATGCGAAGGCGCTCCATATGCGCAGGGCCGCACCAGGAGAAGATCTTGCGCGTCTCCATGATGTCCTTAAACGCGACAAAGTTCTCCACCCGCCACGTGAACACCATTGGCCGCAGCGTGCTGCTGCCAGGGGCGTAGCCCGGCGGCGGCGGCGCGCCACCAGGCGGCACCGCCAGCGCACCCGCGTCGCCTTTGGCCGCAGCGGTCGCCGCCTCCGCGGCCGAGCCTGCGCCTGCACCGCCCGACGCCTCCTTGGCGCCAGGCTTGCCGGTGTCCGGAAGCGCCGATGCCACCTTGTTCGCCGCTGGCAGCATCTTGAGGTCGCTGGTCTCCTTCAAGATGAGCACCTCCGCAGAGAAGACGACGGCGTCGCCCACCAGAAAGCCCGAGTCCTGGTCAAAGAGCGCCGTGAGCGTGACAAACTCGCGCCAGCCCCAGTCCTTGGCCGTCTTGCTGTACCGGTTCTGGCTCTCCTTTGTCATGCTGCGCTCGCTCTCGCTGCGCTGGTTGACCACACTCAGGCGGTGACTCACAAAGCAGCTCCAGTTGGAGGGGTTGAAGGGGTCCGTGACCTCCAGAAACATGGAGAGGTGCATCGGCGGCTGCGACTGGCCTGCAAGGGCGCACCACGCCGCACCACATCCCAAATCAGCCATCAGCTCAGCGGCCCTGGCCACCGACGCGAGCCCCAATATGCCGCCACCGCAGGAGATGACTTGCCAAGCAACGCATTCAGTAGTGGATAGTCGGCCTATCTTGGTGTCCCATTTTTCTACCAGCATACCATTCTAATTGCCTTTTCCTAGGGGTGTCTGGCAAGGTGGGGGCACAAAAGCAAATGTAGGGCACATGCTGGCAAATTGGGTGGTTGGAGGACTCAAGTACTGAAGCCCCCCTCCTCCCCCCCCCCCCCCCCTCCCCAAAACCCCGCCACCACATTCCAGCCCCTCTCTGCGCTTTACAGCCTTCAACTGTAAGAAGGAGTCGTGATTCGGCCGCTATGATAAAGATTGGCAGGCGAGCTGAAGCCATTGCCGCTACCGGCGCACGCTTTAGCCGAGTGACTGAGCATGCGGGGCACGCAGGCCGGGGCAGGGGCGGGGGCGGTAAAGGTAGGCCGGCCCGGGGGGGGGGGGGGAGGGGGGCAGGGGGGGGGGGAGGAGAACTGGGACCTGAGTGAGGAGAGCTGCGGGCCTCGCTTGCCAGCCAGCCGCCCTTGAGGGACACAGGGGAGGGCGGAAAAGGAGAGGAGGGACCAGGGAGGGGGCGGGGGGGGGGGGGGGGGGGGGGGCTTACCTCGCGGGTAGACGATGAGCCGGCAGTCGCGGCCGCCGACCTGGAAGCGGCGACTCTTGATGCACAGCCCCGTGATCTTGCGCTTCTTGAGCAGCTCCTTGAGGCGAGTGAAGTTCTCGATGCGCCAGAGGAATTTTCCCTGGCATGCGTCTCCGGCGGGGCCGCCCTTGGGCTTGCGGCCGCCAGGCGGGCCGAGCGAGTGGTGCGGCCTATCGAGGAGGCGACTGAAGGAGCTGCTCTCCTTGATGATGTGGAAGCCCGCGGAGAAGACAGCGCAGTCGTCCACCAGGTACCCCGCGCCTGGGTCCTCAAACTCCTCCATGCGCATGAAGTCGTTCCAGCCGAGGCTGGTGTTGTCGCCCGCCTTGTTGTCCGCGGCAAAGCGGCCGTACGAGTCGCGGTGCATGTGCGGCCGTGCGGAGAGCTGGCTCATCACGCTGGTGCGGAATAGGCACCAGCAGCTGCGCTCTGGCGGCCCCGCGCGCTCCGCGTCCTTGCTCTCCATGCACATGCTCAGAAACTCTTGCCCGCCCACGCCACTCTGGTACACGCTCAGCCGCAGGTTGCATTCGCCGGCGGGGAACACCGGGCTCATGATCTTCTGCGTCTTGATCATCTCCTTGAACAGCGAGAAATTGTGCACGCGCCACGTGAACTTGCCGCTCAGCACGTCGCCGGCGCTGCTGGCGGGGGGCTCGGGGCCAGCGGGGCCTGTGCCCCCGGGGCCGCCGATCTCCACATCGCGCGCAAACGCGACGCTCTCGTGCAGCACCAGGATCTCTGCGGTGATGACCAGCGTGTCCGACACGTAAAAGCCACCGCGCGCGTCCAGCAGCGGGCCGGTGGGCGTGAAGTCGCACCAGCCGTGGCTCTTCTTCTTGCCGGAGAAGCGGTGCCACGAGTCGCGCGATATGCTCTTGCCCTCATCGCGCTGGTTGGTCACCGCCAGCCGGTAGCTCGCAAAGCAGTCCCACTTGGCGCTGCTGCCCCGCGGGTCCGTCACCTGCAGGTAGATCGACATGTAGCCTGGCAGCGCCTGCGAGTCGCCTGTGCAGGCGCAGAGACGGGGGGAGGGGGGGTGCAGGCCTAGCTGTGAGCCTCCTCTGCCCTCTGCGCCCGGCTCACACCCCAGAACCACCACTCATGAGCGGGCAGACTCGCAGCCGCTGACGCCATCCACCCCCTGCCACACGTCCGCCCTGCCCGCATCCGGCCCCGAACTCGCTTTTCAGGTCTGGCAATCATGCGGCCGACCGCAATGCAGCAGTCCCAGGTCAGGGGTGCAGGGAAACCAGAAATGCAATAAAAATAACAAAGGGATAGCCCAGGGTGTAGGGGGGTTGGAGTGTGTGTCTTTGGGGAGGGGGGGGGGGGGGGGGGGGGGGGCAGGAGACTCCCTCCCAGGGGGGGTGGCCGGGCTGCTGGGGTTGCCAGCGGTCCGAGGTTTCTGGGCTGCCTCGGGTGCACCCGCGAGCGGGCAGGGAGGGGAGGCGTTGGTCGCCGGACGCGCCGCTGATCTGCTCGCCGCCCCGTCGCCGGGGGCGGTGACAAGCCCCGCGAGGCCCTGGGATGGAGGCGGTAGGTGACATACCTTTAGGGTACACCAGCAGGCGGCAGTCGTAGCCGCCTACCTCGAAGTATTTGCTCCACAGCGCGCGCGCCTTTATTTTCGAGAAGGAGCCCAGCGACCAGCGGCAGGAGGCGGAGTGCTCGCCGGAGCGCTCCACCGTCACGCCGCCGCCGGCCTCCGCATCCGGAGCACCCCCCGCCACCGAGCTGCTGGGGACGGTGGCCACCGCCGACTGCGCGTTGGCGCCGCGGCCCTGCGACTCGTCGCTGTCCGGACTGCGCCCTCGGCCGGCCCCGCCGCCAGCCCCGCCGCCGGCCTCCGCCCCGCCGGACTCCCTGCCGCGCCCGGCGCGCCCGCCAGCCATGGCCGCCACCGCCTCCGGCCCGCAACCTACCGCTCGGCGTTCAGCCTGAACGCCTTGATGGGAATCAACCTAGCCGCTCGTACACGTGCGTCTAAGAGGTGGGAAGGCAGCTATGCGTTGGGGGCGTTGGCGTGACGCTCGGCTGCAGCCCGGCGCCGGATGCTGATGCTGATGATGGGGATGTAACTGCACTGCACCGCCCATCCGCCCACCCATCGTGGACGCACCGCGCCCGCTGCACGGGGCAATCAACCCGTCTACAGGGTACAGGCCGAGCAGCCGGGCTGCCGAATGAAACGTGGCGCCGAGGTATCAAGACTATACAATAAATATAGTCGCTAACTAATGCTTACCACCACAGATCTGAGGTCAGTAATGTGGTCGGTATATGTTGGCTCGTAAATAAATACGTAGCGCCGCGCAGCAGCAGCACGTACTGTTGTCGGCGCGGTAGCAATCATGCTATCAGGGGTGAGGATTAACCCCTGAAAAGTATATTAGCGTTACGATGTCAGTACGATGAGGCCGGTCAAAGGCAGCGATTGTACTACCCACACAATATGTACCGAGACATTGTATGAGGCTGCTTGTATAAATTTAATTTCTTTGTGTGCTACCGCTAATTGACCGCTATATGAAGCCGAAGCCCCCCGTAAGCTCCATGCACAGTAATCCTTAGATATTAAAAACATCGCTGTATAATACGATCTAAAAATATGCTGTATTGTACGATAGGCGCATGCTGCGCATGCACTAGCTCCATGTCCTGGTATTCAGTGGCCGCGTTGCTCATGTCGAGCCTCGGGGGCTGTGGGTGCCGCAGTCGCCGGCGCGTGGGCGCGGCTGTCGGGGTCGGCTGTCTTTCGCGCAGATTGTCATATTTTTGGCAGTGGGTGGTGCTGATGCATAATATGTAGTCGCTATGTATTTTTCGCTCGATCTGAGACCGGTCGGCGGTATCAACCGGGTGATCTTATCGTAGACCGAGCCGGCGGTCACATCGTACTGTTCAAGGGCGCAAGAGTAAGGGTGATAAACGTACCGCGGTTCCGGATGAGCCGTAAGTTACTACTGCTCCTTATCCGCGGTGCCACGAGACACTGGCAGATTACCTAAAGTATTTATCACCAGTAAAGCAGCCTTCAATCGTGCTTAATACCGTGGAGAGAACGTCATGGAGGAGTTTTGGGCTCTTTCTCCGGAGGAGCGCCGGCTCACACTTGGGTCTCTAGCGCGATGAGCGACTCGCTCCAGCAAGCGGTCGCGTCGGTGGGTGCGAGCCCTCCTCCCCTTTTGTGGCGGACAACATCACACAACTTACGCAGCGACTCGGCATTGGCCGCTGCGTGCATCGGGGCGCTGCTTCCCATTGGTAACGTGTGTCCTACCAACACGGTGATGGAGACAAAGTATATTGGCCCTACCATGATGGCCACTGCCACAGTTTGGTATTTCTTTGGCTGGCTTGTCGCTTCACGACCGAATTAATGCGGATGCGATGTGCCGGCTTTCAGTCGAGTTCCTTGGCATAAATTACTTGTCCCATCATCGGTAAATGCTTATATTGACAAATATTCGGGTTTGGTGAAACCCTGACTAGTATGTTCTAGCTATGACGTGTGTGACCAGCATCGCGTCATGTTAGGCACCGGCCGTAGCTGCCCCTAGCATTATACGGCAGCGATCGGCACCGTTGGGCTATAGCATCACTCTTTGTTTTTCGTCTTTGCCATTTGCAGTCACGAAGCCGCTCTTCCACCTAAGTTCTCTTCGTGTTGGCGTCCAAACTTGTGTGCTTTTTGGCTCTTTATTAGCCAACGATGGAAGCAAGCTGACTGCTTTTGGCATGTCATGATTATCCCATCGGTAAACCCATGCATAATAGTTGCTAAAAATTTTCTTTGGAGTAGAGGCTGTGGCTTTTCGTCACTGGATCGTTGCCTAACCGGCCGTCGTAGGGACGCCGCAAGGGTTTGACTAATGTTGCCAATCATATGTCTCGGGGGCAAAAAAATATGTTCTGCCACTGCGCTTGCATTTGAGATGTAAACACAGTACACTATAGTGTTCGCTCGAAGTCGTCCTTGCCGCCGCACTGTAGTCTTAGTAGCCAGTCGGAGGTGCCGGCAATAGCTTCATAGATATTCGAAATTATCAATGAGCGGCCAATGCCTTAGTCGCTAGCTCGTATGTGCGAAGGGAGTAGACCCCAAAGGCAACACCATTGAGGTCACTTAGTGGCCGTACGGTGTAAGTAAAGGGGGGTCTTATGCGTATGTTGCCTCTCACATGCCTCCGTGTGCCTCCGCAACCTAACATGTTTCCAACAGCGATATCGATGAGGTTGGGCCAAGAACGGACAATTAGCGCCCGCTTGAATTTCTCGCCCAATCTGCCGCCCAAGCCCAAGCCTGCCATTTGGAATCCTCTCAAGGACGACATCGACACCATGTCCAACCTGTGGTTCGAGTCCGATCTTATGAACCACTCCGACGTGCGGCACCAACCGGAACTTCTCAAAGGTTAAGTCGTCGCGAAAGCGCGCAACTCTGCGTTCAACAACATCGAGTTCTGGGAGACCTCCCTATTGAGCATTGCGAATTGCGACCGGGGCGGCGCTTATTAGGCATGTCTGCTGTAGGCTTGATTTGAGCAAGCGCACGGGCGAGGAGGAGGACGTCGACGAGGCTGTGTTGGCCATTTGGTCGGACAATGTATTCGGACGCCCGGTCATTTCCATAGCAATCTGAGAGGCACGCTGTCGGAAGATTGTCGCGCCGGTTTTCGTCTTCGACTCTCTCGGCGCCAATCTTCGCGTCGCCAAGAGGCAATCATACGCTTGCGCCCGGGCCACCCTACTTGAGATCACCGGAGATGCGAGGGGCGAGCTGCCTGCCTTTTTGGAGGGAGTGACCACCACTCAAGCTTGTACTTCACATGTTGGGCGCGATGCATCATCTTGCAAGCCGCAGCTTTCGCATCCCTTCTCCTCAACATGTTCTTCACGACTGGTGCAGTCTCGGCCGGCGAGGGCTTGCAAGAGCCGCCGGAATCGGTTGTACTCTTGTCATATGTGCGACGCTTTGCTTACCGGTGTGCCGATACTACGCAACGACGGTTGCCACGCCAGGAGGGATGGCCTTCTCTGCCGCAATGTATGTATACATACACGGAGCGACCCGCGCTGCGAGGAGAAAAACCGCAACTCTTCTTAGAGCGAGATTATGCCTGGTACTTGGAAGTACGACACTTGGAAAGTTGTTGTGGACATAATTTTCTTTTGTCTTTGTGGACATGCATCTTGGCCACCCGATCCGTGCCGCCGTGCATTACGACAATATGGTGGAGTTGTCCAGCCTGCCGACATCGTCGAAATTGAAGTTCAATTGATTACAACTGTTAGTTTGTTGTATCCACCGGGTCAGACCGAGTTGCTCTTAGGGTTTAGGGTTTTTATCTCTAACCAAAGCAAGGAACAAGATTTGTAATTACAGCTCAAGCTACCGGCTGTCTTCTTGTGTGTTCTAGCCCATCCTCCTTCCAACGGGATGTAGCCAGAACATGAGCGTCTCCCTATTGTCCCTACCCATCCAAGTCAGGCGGCCTATCCCATTCATAGCTCAGCAGGTAGGCTTAGGAAGCCAAAGGCGTCCCGCGTACAACTGCTAAGGTGAGGTGGGGCAAGCGAGCAAACCGGAATAGCTATATAAGTGTCGCTCGGTATTTATCCACCGCTGAGCCGGCTAGTAGGGTTTCGTGGGCGTTGTGATGCCCTCCTTATCGGGAATAAGTATTGTTTTACTGGGCGGAATAAATCCACTACGGTATTCAACGATGTGTTTGTCCCGTGCATCGGGCGGTACGGTCATAATTGCGTGAAAATATAGTATATTCGCAATACCGGCCACATGGATTAGTAGTGGCCGGGATTTTTGGGTCAGCTGGTCGGCGGATCGCGCGGCCGCTACTGGTATGACCTGCCGGGTGGGTGGGCTGTTTCGTCGTCCGTCTCCCACTCGCTTTCAGAGTTGCGAGTGCCAGAGAGGCGTGGCTTGCTCGTGCTGCGGGTGCGGACGATGCCGCCGGGGCGGCTGCGACCCCGGGGACGCTTCTTCTTGTGCTTGCCAGGTGCGGCTGCCGAGCTGCCCTTGCCTGCCGATAGGTACTGGCGGGGGTGTTGCTCGACCTAAATCGAGTGGCGCTGGGGGTTACGCATGGGATGTGACTCCGCTATGAGTCAGGCGAGTTCGGCCGCGAGTGCGGGTTTATTGGCTGGGGAGGATATGTCGAGCAGCTCGGTGGTCTCGGTGGTTTGGTGTTTGAGCTCGACTAGTGTTTTTTGTGGTGCCTTCAGATGTGCCTTCGCGGAATGTGCGTTGTGCTAGAGAGCGCTGGGGGGAGTCAAGGGGAACGTCGACCTAACTTGTACCTCCGTTGCTCCGCGATGGGCGCGCTATTCACGTCCATGGTGCTGTCGTTGTCCTCGTAGTTTAGTTCAAGCTTGTTCTCGTCGTCTGCCTGCATTAGTCATGTCATGGAGGTCGCTGCTGGGGATATGACTGTAGGTGCAGGGGCTGGGTGGGCTGCGACGGCGGTACCGACCGTCCCGCCCGCGCCTCGGTATCACGTGTTCCGCTACGGCAGGGGGGGGGGGGGGGGGGGGCAATATCAAGCATGAAAGGAGGAGGAGCATGGGCATGGAAGGAGGAGGGGCGCATAAGAAAAGGAAGAAGGCCAAAAGCTGCATCCGTAATGGGTTCCCAAAGCGGTTGGATAAAGCATGTCATAAAAGCAACTCGGCTTGAGCAGTGGAGAGCCGAAAGTCAGCATGTTGTAAATCAATTTCCATTTATCACGCGCTCGATCCCGGGGGGGAGTGTCGTCGACTTGGCGTTCGGCCCGGGGCCCGCAGCGGTTTGCGCCATGTTGGAGGTGGCCTCCATGTACCTCCAAGGTGGCCTGCCCGGCTGGTTCAACCGGCTCAGTCTTCGCTTTTGCTTGCCTTATGGCTCCTATCAAGACGCAAGGCGCGGGCGGTGCCCTGGACATTCGGCCCGTGGCAGTCGGAGAGGCGGAGTGGGGCGCGCGGCGGGGCGGGCAGTGGTGGATGACAACATGAAGGAGGCGTATGTATCGGTGCTTGCGCCATCTCAGCTCGGCGTCGGCATCTCCATCCGTAGGGAACTCCGTGCTCATCCACGGTGTCCGCCTCATCGCCGAGAAGCTTGTCCCGCGCGCCGCGGCATTGTCCACACCGATCTTAGCAACGCTTGGGCAACGTGGCGCCATACCATCATCCAACGCCACATCAATTGCTCTCTTCTCCATCCCGTCATCTTGCGCTCTTGGCCTCGCTCTCCACGGGTGCTTTTCTGCTTGTGGACGATCGGTCCGCGCCGAGTGCAACAAGGCGCGCCGTTGTCCACGACGTCCTTTTGCGTCGCGATTCACCCGAGGTGGAGGAGTGCAAAGATATGTTGGAAGCCACATGCGGGGCGGCGCGCTTCAACGCCGACGATTGATGGTTGGTGTGCCCCCTGGAGCACGCTTGGCCGGCCCTTCACACCTTCTGCACGTCCATCAAGGCGACCGTGGGCTTGATGAGGCACGCTTCGACAAGATGCACGCGTACAACGCAAACATGAATCAAGCGGACGGCCTTGCTGGCTACCACTGACCCATCATTGGCTTCCCGGCTCGCCTGCAGTGGCGTGGATGGCGCAGAGCTGCCCCTTCCATGCGGATGTGCGTATAACCGGGGGAGCGGGAGGGAGGCAGGGGCGGGGGGCCACAGATGTGTGTGTATGTGTGTGTGTGTGTGTGTGGTGGGGGGCACTACGAGGCCCCGGCCGACATCGAGTGTCCCGAGTTGGAGATAGCCGCCAAGGCATCGTCGCGGACCTCAACGTGCCGCTCGGATCGCTAGGGTATGTGCAAGTCTACATGCGCGGCAATGCGGAGGAGCTACACGCGGAGGTGGACGCCAGCCTGAGCAAGCTCATGTCCCCCAAGCCCAGCCGTCGGTACTTCCCTGCCCCTGCCCCACCACGCATGGACCCTGCTCAAGCGTAATTACCGCTCAAGCTTCATGCCCTCCTCTTTCGTTTCCAAGCCCCGCCTCCTTCCACCACATGATCAATAGTTGTGTTACTTTCAGGATAACCACGCGTGGTTGCCCGGATCACCGTGTTCACCGTTGTTCCTGATCACCGTGTTCACTATCTGGGCATCGCTGTATGCCGGGAGGTGGATGACTTGTTCTAACTGGTAGCGCCTCTCGGCAACACCGTACCCATGCACGAACTCAAGACATGGTGCCTGATGCAAACCTCTCCCTCCGGCGTTCACCGTCATGACCGGGAGCTATGATTCCCGAAGCTTGAAGCCCATGTTGTCGGAGTTCAAGACTATGCGGTACTGGGACAAGTATACACTGCGGTGCCCTGGGCCACGGCTGTGGATCGGTTTGAGCGCTCCTTGTTGGGCGACATGCAACGGGGGCTGCTAGCGTTGCGGGATGCGGCGCGGCACAACATGAGTCGGGACAGAAGGGCTCACTTCGAGATATCTCGAGTACACGGGCATGCATGGTCTTCGGCACAGTGGGTGAGGTGAGCAAAGGGGTGCGCCGCACGGTGCGCGCCATCGCATGCTTGGCTGCAGATCGGGGCGCCCTCTCATCGATGAGCACTCGGTGCACTACCCGGGATCACCATGAGCCCTTACTCGCACGAGATTTCATCGGGGACCTGAGCTTGGTGGCGCCTCAAGAGCGTACTCGCTGCCTCATGAGACGGCGTACTAGATTCGTCCGCCATACCGAAGCTGCACAACGCTTCCGTGGATCACCCTCGCACACGCGGACGTATGGCTCGGACTCTGTACTGGGCGCGCATCGCACATCCATCCCTCCTTGTACAGGTTGAGGTCCGCTCTTGAGCGGCTTTTCTTGATATTTTGGTACTTAACTTTTACCGGTGGATTTGTTACTGGCCTTTTTGTATTTCACACCAGTACCACTACCCTGTACCCGTTTCGCCAGTAGTGATAAGCGGAACGTTATTTCGCTTTTTCTGTCCGGCTTTTAATGATATGCTTTTCCTGTAATTGGATTCACCAGTAGTAGTGACAACGCTCGTCCGCTGTCGCGCCACCGACTCCTACTGGTAGCTAATCCTTACACACACCGTCACGGGACCGTCTGCCGCCTCGTCATTCCCAATATATAGCGCTATATGCCCATGATCGTCCATCGTTAAAACAGAATAAGGAAGCTGCGGGAGATCGACCTGAGAATAGCTCTGGCGAGTTGCCGCAAGGCGAAGCCAGGCCACCACGTCAACATCTGGCGACTGTTCGAAGCAGAGCACTCCCCATCTTCAGCTGTGTCCGTCCCAAGACTGCTGCAGACTGTATTAGTCGTACTGACCGGTCTGTTAGCAATCCTCCACTCATCAAAAACGGGTGCTGCGCGCAATCTCGCGGGCCGAGGCGCGTATGCCTGGTACTTCCCGCGTTAGCATCTCGAAGCTCAGCACAGGCGACCAGCCGACCAGCCGACCAACGAGTCCCGCGTCGCCGTTAATCCGATTCCCAAAGCGAGGAACCACTATGGGGAAGAGCCTCTTCCGTGATGGCAGATACTGCAAGACGGTGGTCGTTGGCAAGCGGACCGTCAAGGCCGGCGAGCGCGCGGCCCTGTGGTCTCTGGGCGGCAAGATCCGAGAGGTGGAGGGTCCGCAGCGCGTGTGGATGTGGTTCACGACCGTGCGCTTCCTGGACAGGTACGAAGCTGAGACGCTGATATTGATTGGGGCCACTCTACCACTACCGTGGCTTCTGTTACCGATCTGGCATCTCGAAGTATCCATCGGTGTCGTATGAAGGGAGACCGGCAACAAGCCGTAGAGTACGTGCGTGGAGCCGATGGGCCGCCGTGCTGGAGCAGCTAAAATTGCGAGTGCTTGTAGGAAGTATTCCATATCAAACAGCAAAAATATAACGAGTACTACCTGGAGTAACGACGAAATGTTCGCTGCCATAGTTCATTCACCGTTCTATTAGTCGCTTCTTCGTTCAGTCATCGAAAGTGATCGTCTGTGAGGAACTCGCGCCTTTTTAGACTATGTTATTGACCAAGGCGCCTGACGGTGCTGTGTATTCGTGAAAGCCCCCACCCCCATCCCGCCAATTCCACACCGTTACGTACTTCGTCACGCGATGTTTTGGATATCCCCTACGCTTATATGAGTCGTCAATACTCCTACTGGCCAGCTGCCCATGCCAAATATGTCTATCGGAGCGCTCGTCGTGCTTGAAACGGCCGGGATCACCGGCCCAGTGAAGTCAAGCCGGTCGCGCCAGCTAGCCCGGTATAGCCCCGAGTTTCCATGCACTGAACACGCCCCTCCCCTTCGCAGCAGTAGTGTATGAGTTCTCGCTGGTCGTGGTGCCGGTATAACGCCGAGCTTGAAATCAGTACGACGCTCGCTGTCTACTCAGGCTACTGTGGGCAGCAGCACTCGAGTAACCTGTCCTCTTTGTGATGGTACCACTTCCTGGCATCTTGGTTTCATTATAGGTTGCTCGGTTTCTTAGTGTTTAATTGTTATACATACTGCTGCCATCGCTGCTGGTTTGACACTACGCGACATATTGATGTAGTCCCTTAATCCCATTCTGCAATCACCGACACCTCCTGAGATCGTGGCGACGGTGCAGATTTGCCGTGGACCAGTTCCAGTACCTCCGCATCCAGCACCGCACCGGCGTGGTGGAGCACGTGGCCGGCCCCAAGACAATGTTCCTCAACCCGGTGCTGCACGAGAGCGTTGAGGTCCGCGACGCCATGGTTCTGGGCGACCAGGAGGCGGTGGTGGTGTTCAGCCAGCAGGCGCAAGGCGTGCCGGCAACGCCTGCTGTTGACGACATCAAGCCGGCATCAGCAGCCCAGGCCGACATGCATGTCGGCCACTCATCGGCCATGTCGCGGCGCACCATCCTGGGCCCCGCGGTGTTTGTGCCCACCGCCACTGATTGGCTGCAGGAGTTCCCCTGGCTTCTGCCCAAGGGTCCGCCAGCGGAAACCAGCTCGAGGAACCACCGCAAGGGCGGGTGCCGCGACGGCAATGCGGCCCTCCACAAGCTGTCCCTCGCGGCGCAGGCAACGTCGTGCTGGCTGGAGGGCGCGCAGACTGAGGACGGGAGCGAGGTGAACATGGAGCTGGCTGTGGATTGGGCCGTCCGGGACGTGGGCACCTTTGCTGCTGCGGCGGCCGGTGACCCTCCTGCCGCCATACGCGGTGCGGCGACGGCGGATGCGCGCGCTGTGTGCGGCGCCACCCCCTTGCCCCGCCTGCTGGCAGGCCCCGACCCCGGCAGTGCCACGGGCCTGGCGGCAATGGGAAGCTACCCGCAGCTGCGCACCTGGGCGGGAGCCCACGGCGTGGAGCTCCTCGGCATGCGGCTGGTGGGTCTCGAGAAGGTGCGGGAGTCGCAGTGCATGGCGGCAGCGCAACGCACAGCCGGGCAGGCGGCAGCGCAGGCGGAGGCGGAGGCCAAGCACGCCCTGGGCCGCCTGGCGCTGGAGGCGGAGCTCGCCGCGCAGCGCATCCGCGCGGCGCACGCCGCCGAAGCGCAGGCAGCGGAGGCCAAAGCCGCGGCAGCCGCGCAGGAGGCAGCGCTGGCACGGCAGGACGCCGCGCACCGGCAGGCGCTGCGCCACAGCGCGGAGCGCCAGGCGCGCGAGCTGGAGCGGTACGCCGCCCTGCACGCCCTGGGGGTGGACCTCACGCAGCTGCTGGTTGCGCAAGCCGCGCCTCCGTCCCAGGCAGGTAAGGAGGGGCCAGGCGCTGCGCCGCCCTCGTCTGTCTACTCAGTGGCTGCCGCGCCACTAAAGTAGGCGGGTCGTGGCTACTGCTCGCCTCAAGCTGGGCTCCTACAGTTCTGCTTACTGGCCTGAGACACCTGAGAGTGAAGCACCTCCTGCATGCCATGTAGTCTTTGCTCTGCGCTGACCCGCATCGCTCAGGCCATCCTGATGTAAATATGAAAGCCCCCGCCATATGTTGTCACTGGGGTGAAGATGTTTAGTACTACCACGTTTGACCCCCGACTTGATGAAGCCACGAAGTACTGCACCGCAACGCTAAACGTGTTGGCTAAGTATGATAATGCATTACGTTGAGGGCTCCGAAACCACACAGTATCTGTTACATATCAATATATAGTTATATATATACAAAACCGGCTCCTTCTAGAACGAGCACATAGACACGCACTCACCCCTTCTATACTTGTGAATGGTTTCTCCTCCGCAGTCGGTGTTTCAGCTGTGCTTCCTTCGAGTCTGGCATCATGGGGCCATGACTAGCTGGCTAGACTGTACATTGCATCGCTGAAGGTGAAGTACATTATTGAATGACGGAATGGGTGCTTGCTGCAGCAGTGACCGTATGCTTTTGCTGGCCCGCATCGCTCAGGCCATCCTTAGGTAAATATGAAAGCCCCCGCCCTTCTACAACGAGCACATAGACACGCACTCACCCCGCCTATACTTGTAAGTTGTTGTCTCCTCCGCGCTTCAGCAGTCGGTGTTTCAGCTGTGCTCCCTTTGAGTCTGGCATCATGACTAGCTGGCTAGACTGTACATTGCATCGCTGAAGGTGAAGTACATTATTGAATGACGGAATGGGTGCTTGCTGCAGCAGTGACCGTATGCTGTTGCTGGCCCGCATCGCTCAGGCCATCCTGAGGTAAATATGAAAGCCCCCGCCCTTCTAGAAAGAGCACATAGACACGCACCCACCCCGCCTATACTTGTAAGTAGTCGTCTCCTCCGCGCTTCAGCAGTCGGTGTTTCAGCTGTGCTCCCTTTGAGTCTGGCATCATGACTAGCTGGCTAGACTCTACATTGCATCGCTGAAGGTGAAGTGCATTATTGAATGACGGAATGATAATTTTGGCCCCAGAGACGCTGCCACCGCCGAGGCTTGAGGTGATGGAGGGCTGTCGGATGCGAGAATTGATGATGTTGGCCCCGGGGGTGCTGCCAACGCCAATGCCAGTGGTGTCAGAGGGTTGCTCATCGCGGGCAGTGATGATGGCCGCCCTGCAGGCGCGGCCGCCGCCGGAGCCGGTGGTGATGGAGGGCTGCAGGGCGGGATGATGATGATGATGAAGGTGATGGAATTTCTACAAACAGGACCACATTCAGAAATGCATCAATTTATGCACGCGTACACCCGTCACCACGTTTATGTTTTGCCGCAATGCCCGATTGTTTGGGTTTGACCCCCCCTCCCCTGGGAAAAGACCTTAACCGCATTTTTATGGGAATTTATCCATGTGTAGAACAAATGGTACACAAATAAGTGTCGGTTCATATATATACGGTACTATGTCTATTCGTAATAATAATGAGTGCAACTACTGTATTCATGAGAGGGGGAGAGAGAGAGAGAGATCTGACCAGCCCTATATTATGGTAGTGCCTATTAGTCGCCAGGTAGGCGGCCAGCGCGGAATCAAGGCGCGCAGGAAAGAACATCTCGTGGCGTCGTGGGCAAGGCAAACCCGCAAACTGACCAAGATCCCCAAGACTCCGGAAGTCGCCAGCATTCACCCCGCTCGCCGAGACGAACACCACCGCTTCATCCGAGGTATTGATGATGATGACCCTGCGTGAGCTGCCGCCATCGATGCCGGTGGTGTGGGAGGGCTGCCCAGCGCGGGAATTGATGATGGTCACCTCCGGGGGCGCTGCCGCCGCCGGTGCCGGTGGTGTGGGAGCGCTACAGGGCGGGATGCTGATGATGATGAAGGTGATAGAATTTCTATAACCAGGACCACATTCAGAAATGCACAAATCTAAGCACGCATACACCCGTCACCACGCTTATGTTTTCTCGCATTGCCCGATTGTTTGGGTTTGACGCCCTTCATGCGAAAAGACATTAAATACAATTACAAGGGAGTTCATTATGACGTAGAACGAATGGCACACCCCGCACTTTCCGACATGTTGCTGCAACACAGTTTGTTTTCATTTCGACCCGCGAATCCAATTAAATGCAACTGGTGCTATGCCGCCGCTGCCTCTTCCAAGTAGTGTAGTTCTGTACAAGCGCAGTTGCAATATATAGCATTTCTAAATAATATTATCACGCCCTATCAGTAAGCATCCGCAAGGAGAATGGAAAAGAGAAACACCGATCTTTCCACTCCTACTGTACATGGCAGTAGTCCCTGCATAATCGGCGAGCCTATGGGCGCAGAGGTGCATTGCAGTCTACTGCAATAAGACAACCATTTCAGTTAGGACGAAGGCGAGGACACCACCGAACCACAGTTGGCACTTGAATGATTGCACGTATGATTGGTGTATGATTTAGCACGCATACACCCGTCACCACGTTTGCGGTTCCTGCTGCCGCTGCCTCTGCCAAGTAATGGAGCTATGTTCAAGCGCAGGTGCACTATGTAGCATTTCTTAATAATATTATCACGCCCTGTCAGTAAGCACCCACGAGGACGGAAAAGAGAAACACCGATCCCTGCACTTCTACTGTACACGACAATAGTCCCTGCATAATCGACGAGCCAATATTAGGCGCGGAGGTACATTGCAGTCTACTGCAATAAGCCAACCATTTCAGTTAGGACGAAGGCGAGGACACCACCGAACCACAGTTGACAGTTGTATGATTGCACGTATGATTTAGCACGCATACACCCGTCACCACGTTTGCGGTTCCTGCTGCCGCTGCCTCTGGTTCGCCGCTGCCTCTGCCAAGTAATGGAGTAATGTTCAAGCGGAGTTGCAATATATAGCATTTCTTACTGATATTATCACGCCCTATCAGTAGCATCCACAAGAGAAACACCGATCCCTACACTCCTACTGTACACGGCAGCAGTCCCTGCATAATCGGCGAGCCAATGGGCGGAGAGGTACATTGCAGTCTACTGCAATAAGCCAACCATTTCAGTTAGGACGAAGGCGAGGGCGCCACCGCACCACAGTTGACAGTTGTATGATTGCCCCCCCCCCCACACACACACACAAATAGACTTTTAGCCCAAGCCGCGGACACAGCGTGATGAGACAATGAAATGGCTGCATCCTGCATTCTCTCATCCTCGACGCGTCTCGTCGTGTTGCAATACGCCTTGTCACGTCTCAAAATAACTTACAGCATGGAATCGGCCTCACGAGATCGGTGGGCTACTCGCACAAGTTTCTGCGCCTCACCACCCACTGCGCCAGGTGAGCCCCCTCTCTATCAAGGCCTAGAATCCTAGACAACTGTTCTCCCGCTATCGAACGGATGGATACAAGGCGCATCCGCCGCGCAGGCCCGCCATGAGGGTGTCAGCCGGCTGCTTGCCGCCACGAGGCTCGGCAGCACAACTATGGAATCCCTCTGCCCGCGCGCGCGGTGATCGGCGGTGAACATAATGTCTTGTCATTATTTCTCCTCGATACTGATGCTGGTCAGCGAGTTGAACGAGCGCTCGGGCCGCCGCCTGGGGAGCAGGGGAGGACGCATGGCAGCCAGCATTATTCAGGAGGCAATGCCCACAGCAGATACAGTTCCAGTGCCGGAGTGCTTCGGTCCCGGTGGCCGAGGAGGTGGCAACCAGCCAAGGCGCCCGTGCCCGTACCTACTCTGGGAGTTCTTGTACTCCTCATGGGGGGGCGGGCTATGCGTGGGCGGCGGGGAGGACACAATCTTGCCGCTGCCCAGGCTCGTCATCGGGATCCGCACTTCCGGGGCTGCGAGACACGTCAACCAGCCAGCCAGCCAACTCGGTGGGCGGCGACAGTGCGGCCGTTGTAGGCATGACATCACGCAAGGCAAAACGGCGCAAGAGCTGGCGACTTGTGGCTTGAGTTGCCGAGAGATACGGATCGGCACTTTCAACCAGCAATCACACATGCGCAGGGTGTTTCCAAAATGCGCTAAAGGCCGGGATTGACCGTGAGTGAAACCTGTAAAAAAAGGTGGTGAAAAATGCAATAACAGGACGTTCATCGGCTATCCTGACCGCATGCTGTGGACCCGGCAATCCCCTCATTACTGCCACCACATCACCACACAGCCCTGAGAGTGTGAACAGAATAATAATCGCCATTTGACCCGGAATGCGCACCCAACGCCGCACATGTGGGCTGTCGGCCGGTGGGGGGAGTGCAGAGCAGACTGGTGGAGGAGATTTGGCAGTGGCCAGACAGTCAAGCAGGATACCAGCGCAGCCCCAGCGGCTCGGCGGGCTGGCGGAGGATGTCAATGGTTGCGGATGTCTTACGGCTTGCGTTCCACCGCTTCCCCGCCAGCAGCGAGTCCGCGCCCGCTGCGCTGCCGCTGTCCGACGCCCGCATCTTGAGCTGCGTGTCGGAGGACAGCGCGTGCGGCCGGGCTGCCCAGGGGCGACACAGGTGGTGGCCCTGCAGGGGGACAACAGCAGGGCACAACACAGGGGGCAGCGTTAGGCCGCGGGTGATGACTGAGACGCGAGCATGGGCCCCGGAATCTTGGCGCTGCCATGGGGTACTTACGTATTGGAAGACGGCAGAGCCCAGCAAGAAGACCCACGCCAGGAGGAAGACACCCGCCGCCAGGAGCTTGGGAGGGCTCAGCGAGCGCAGCGACAAGCCGGCGATGCCGCTGCGGCTGGCTGCGGCCGCGTGGAGGCCTGCGCGGGGCATACCGTGGGCCAGGGCCGCACATGCATCTCAGCGCCTGCCGTGGCGGATGGCAGAGCTCTGTCTACTTGCGCTGCAAAGGCCCAGGCGGAAGCGCTGCGTTGTACATAAAAGAGAACGCCACAAGGGATAGTATTGTTAACTATTAAAACACTTGGATATCCTTAGAAAGAGAGAGGGGGAGAGAGAGGAAGACTGTGACTACGTCCACAGGCGGTGTGGAGAAACATTTCAGGGAGCTTCAGGGTGTGCATGTACCCAAGGCACTGAGCGGACAGGTGACGTCCTCACCCTCGTGTACAATAAATATACTGGTACCTGATACCCGTTATAATGACCCAGCTACAGCTCCATGTAGGGTTATACTCTCTCTCTCTCTCTCTCTCTCTCTCTCTCTCGCTCTCTCTCTCTCCCGATGTGTATGTATGTATGTATGTATGTATGTGTGTGTGTATGTGTATGTATGTATACTATAGTGGCGGAGCCTACTGCCGAGGTCCGCCAGCCGGATGCCCTCCACAATCGCGGCGCCCAGCGTCCAGCTGAAGCCGCCCTCCACGATGCGCATGCGCGACGCCGAGACGCCGAGGCCATCCTGCAGGAGGGCGCTCAGGAAGGGGGCGCTGGGCATGGGAGGAGGAGGGGGGGGGGCGCAATGGGGCGGGGGGGGGCTCGTCACTTGAAGAGAATCCAAAGTCTAGGAGACCGCCAAGGTGAGACCATTCGATGTGTCTCCAGCTTGTTGGGTCTGTAGCACCGGTGTCTGCCCTCAGCGTTAACGCGCTATGGAACGAGCGAGCACAATGGACACCAGTCGGAAAACACCCGGACAGCCTCCTGGTAACCTCAGCGGCCCGCGAGCGCACCGGAAGCAGTACGTCTCCGTGTTTTTGGTGTCGCCCAGCGTGGCTTGGATGTCCGTCCAGTCGCGGCGGCAGTACGCCTGGCCGGCGCTCTGCGGGGCAACGGCCGGCCGCTGGTGAGCGACGCTGCGGCAGCACCTGGCCCGCGCCACTGTTCTTGTTGGCAACTCTGCGCGGCCGCCGCGCGTACCTCGAGGTCCTCCAGGGAAGCGGCCAGCGGCAGCTTGAAAAACTCGTAGACCACGTAGAAGCCGGACATCGCGAAGAAGTGGCCCCGGGGCGGCGGGCTCTCTGCGCCCAGCGTGCACGGCGGACGGGCGCACTGCCCGCTGGCCGCCACCACCTGACGCCGCACAGCGGCGAGTGCCAGCCATCAACCCCCCTTTGCTCCGCCACAGCCCTCTGCGACCGAAAGTTCTCTACACACCAGCCTACGTCCTGACGGTGATGCTGTATCTCACTGATTCCGCAGGACATCGTCACGTCGCTCTCCGAGGCGCAACATATCATGCACACAGAAGGGCACCCCGTCGTCCCACGCAATCTAAAGCAGTGAAGCTTAGATATGTGAGAAAGTAAGGCCGCCGCTGGATGATGGTAGACTACGCACCCCTCCCGGTGCAGGGTCTATGTTAGGGTTTCACATAACAGGTCATCTGCTCTTCCCGCACTAGAAAGCTTTTGCGACAGAGCAGCAGGTGGGAGCAGCACTGGTGGGAGGGCGGTCTGGGCGGGGCGGACCTTTGCCGCCAGCTCCTTGCAGGCCGCCCAGTCCGGGGAGCCGGTCAGGGTGACAGCGAGCAGGTCGGCGGCCGGCGCGGGGCCGCCGCTTGCGGTCCAGCCGGTGTCCTTGCGCGTGAAGTCGTGCAGGTAGCCCGTCTGGCCGCCAAGAGGAGGGTGCGTTAGCAAGCCCCCCGGGGGGGGGGGGGGGGAGGGGGGTTAGATGCGAACATCTGGCGGCCTGCTGCAGCCACCGCAGCCAATAAAGGAGGAGCCAGAAATAATAAGCGGCTAACGCCACGTGTATACTCCCAACGCGTAAAGCAAAAAGTGTGGGAGTACTTTACTCCAACATAACTACTTGGACGAATGAAGTATTTGCCCAAGGCTTTATACATTAGTGTCGGAAAAATAAACCCCGCCTAACTAAAAACAGATGAACGCAAAAGACTCGCATAAGGTAAAAAGAGAAGAAAGTAAAGCGACATCAACAGACATGAACACGCACAGACACACGCGCGCGCTCACGCACACACGCACGCTGGGGTCCACCAGGCTATCATGTCTTGTAACCGGGAACAGCGATTTGACGCATCAGACGTCTCACGTACAAGCACACCCAAGCAGGAGCAACCTACCTCGCCACCCCCCCACTCCTACACGTACTTATGCACAAACTGGTACGCTGCAAACCTACGAAGCCTCATCGGCTCACACTCCACAATTGGACATACATACGTGCAGGACTGCTCACAATGGCATACAGATGACACACAAGTCGGTGTCCTTTGCCGCCGGCGCACCTGCATGCAGGGGTGCTCCAGCAGCAGCGGGCCGTCCTGCGCCGCGGAGAGCGCCCCCGGATCCGCCCCCAGGCGCGCCTCCAGCAGGACGGTGACGCCCTTGTCGAAGGCATCGTTCATGCCTGCAGCAGCGGCCGGCGGCATCAGCAATCGCCAGAGGCTGCATGCATGAGGGGCCCAGCACTAGACTAACCGCCAGAACCAGCACAAGTTCAGCAGGCCCGGAATCCCCCGACCAGCTTTGTTCGGTACAAACACCCCCAACACATATTCATATGCAGCACGAAACCAGCCACTTTTGTACATCAATCAGCACAACTAACGATATCAATTCCCCGCCACTCTCAACGCATAATTTTCTCAGTATCAGCCAAACTATGATACGAGCACTTTCAGTATCTGCTTTTAATAAGGGTGATGATGACATAATGCACTCGCTTATATAATACATACATATACATATACGTATACATATACATATACATACTAAATATACATATACATATACATATACATATACATATACATATACATACTAAATATACTGTATATATATACAGTTCGAAAAGAGCGAATGGTTGCCTGGCGCCGCGGACTGCGAGTGAAGCTTCCCAGTCGTGCGTGGTGGCGGCCGGAGTGGGTTGGGGAATGAAGGGGGGGGGGGGGGGGGGGGGGGGGTTTCGCACCGTAGCCCTTGAACGAGTGGGTGTAGAGCGTATACTGCGTCCCCAGCACCTCGACCCCCACTGCGGCGCACAGCACACCTCCCGTTAGGACACCCCCCGCCGACAAACAAGGCTGACAGCACGCGCAAGATGCCGGCGGTGGACAAGGAATGGGAGGGAAGGGGCCGCCACCTTCCTCGTACTTGGACGCCGGCCACTTGTCGGGGATGAAGGTCATCTGCAAAAGTGACGAGAGTCGGTCACGTCCAAACACGGCGCCTCAGTGGTGATGGGGAAAGTCGGACAGTTATCACTCGCATAATGAGCCGGGGGTCAATTCATCGGGACGGGAAATTGGAGGGTCCAAGATTGGGAGTCCATGAAGTTGACTCGACAAAGCCCTGAGTCAGTCAGTTGAGCAGCCGAGAGCAGGACAGATGTGCGGGGGTGTGAACAGTTGGAAAAATCGAGAGTGCGGGCGGAAGGTCGGACAGCTGGAAAGTGGGACACTCAGGACTGTTGAAAGGTCTACAACGGTGTCTCACCTCGAGGCTGGAGCCCCCCAGATCTAAGGAGCCGGCAGTGGCCAGCTCATGTGGCGCGGCCTGGCGGAACTGCATCGGGTGGCGACATCACGGAGATGTTAGGGCAGCAGTCGGCGGGAGGCAAGACGCTGCCGATCGGTGGCAAGTGGCAACGCAGAGAGGAGCATGCCAATGCGCGAGTCGACGCGAGGAGGCGCAAAGGTCGTTACCTCGCGTTCGCTAGTGTCAGGGGCCGCCACGCTGCCGGGGGTGCCCGCCCCGAGCCCCGGCACGAGCTGGCCTTGCATGTAGTTGAGGCCCACCCAGCCGTAGATGCCCTCGTCCGCGCCCTCGATGACGCGCACCCAGTCGGCCTCAAACCTGCCCGGCAGCGGCGGCCCCGTGTCAGCCCAATGTGGCGCTTACATGCGGACGAGACAAAAAGTATGGCATCACAGCTTATGCTGGATGGTCTGACGCGGCGCTTCTAGGCGCTCTCCTCGAAGCTGCTGGTTTTCGCTGCGTTGGGTATTGCCCCACTGGACTGGGGGCATCCTTGACCGGCTGAGGCCAGGGCTGCTCACCAACTGGCCAGCCGCTGATCGCTGGCCAGTGTGTGGATAGGACCACCAAACATTTTTATGACTTTGAATGGACACGCGTGAAGGGGCGCACCGGAACGGGGAGGCGTCCAGCAGCTGGCGCACGTCCGCCAGCAGCGATGACTGCAGGTTGGCCGGCAGCTTGCGCAGCCCGGCGGTGCCTGCGAAGCAGTAGTAGTCGGCCTCAGGGCGCGCTACCAGCCAATGCTGCCGCATGCAAATCGGAGGACAGATGTTTCAGCAAAGGGGGGTTACCAAACAGGAAGATCGGGGAGTCGCTGTGGTAGGAGCTTGGTATCGTCCGTTGGGCCCACTGCCAAGCGCGGCGGGCGGCAACAGGGGCATCAGATACGGTGTGGAGGGTGGCGCCAGTGACGGCTGATTGGCGCGATGCGGCGCTGCTGACAACCCCCCCCCCCCCCCGCCAGCAGCTTCTGTGTCATTGTAACGACCAAAGTCCCCCATCCCCACAATACACCCAGCCTGAAGGATACCCGCTGCCCTTGCTGCGCAGCTCGCCATTGTGGGGACAAGCATCCTTGAGGAGACGGGCCGAAGCCCCCCCGCCCCCCCCCCCCCCCCCAGCACGTCTTACCTGCAGCAGCGGGTCCAGCGCGCCGTGTACCCTCCCCGCGTCGCCCGCCGCCTTGTCCAGCCCCGGCTCCGTCTCAATGCGCTTGTACGCGCCGCGCTGGAAGCCGGCCGCCTTGCGGTGCGCTACCAGAAGAGGACGGCATTGGCATTGGTCCCCCAGGGCGGAAGGGGGAGGGACTCGTGCAATGCATGCTGCCAGCAGATATTGCATGGCGTCCTGCCCACATCGACCACTGAAGCGGAAGGGGGGGGGGGGGGGGGGGGGGAGAGGGGGGAAGAGGGGCTCACCCAGCACCTCTGCCATGGAGGGCTCCAGCAGGGTGACTCGCGGCAGTGCGCCTGCGCCCTGGTCCTCCCACTTGTACACGTAGCTGCGCACATGAGGGGGGAGAGGGTTGAGTGTGAGAAGTGCCGGCGCAAGCCTGTGCGGCGGCTGCGTGGCTTGGCGGTTGCAGCCGGCGGACTGTGTGACATGGGTGATGCTGCCTTGGATGAGTGTGACGTGAGTGGAGTGGTGCATCGGCGGTTGACGCAAAGGAGCCATAGTATGCAATGTGTTACGATGCAATGTGATGCAATGGCTTAGTGCGTGCAACAGTGCTGACCAGCGGCGTTGGTGCATTGCATCGCTGGTATGCTGCGGACGTGGGTTGGGGGGAGGTAGGTGGGGGATCGGGGACCCACACGCGCGTGCCTGTGCTGCCGCTGTCAATCACCACCACAAAGGTCGTCGCGCCCGCGGCAGAGTTGAGCCCCGCCACGGAGAGCAGCGCCAGCAGCGCCTGTGATGCGCCGCCCCGGAGCGCACGGAGTCGGTGCTGACGGGGGTGGGGGTGCAGGCAAAAATGTGTGTGTGTGTGGGGGGGGGGGGGGGGAGGGGTGGAGGGGGGGCGGGGGGGAGACAGCACCAGCAGGCTGACGGCTCCCAGAGCGAGGCGCTTCCGACGTTGGACGAGGTCCGCCGGGCAGCCCAACCGTGCCACCTGTCGCACGATACGACTAATCAATAAGACCACGTGGCAGTGGGCGACTGGCAACGGATCACACGCGGGCGGGGGCGGCGTCGAGAGTATCGCACCTCTGCTGGATAGGCGGAAGAGTAGACCCGCCGGCCTGGCATGGTGCCGCCGCGTGAGGGCGCCCGATGCGGGCGCGCCGGCTGCCCCGTTGGGCGGTTGACCGCCCCGCCGGCCGCCGGCGGTCAGAGCAGTAGTACACTGCTGCCCGCTGTGGCGTATGGGCGAGTGTTGTCGGGCAGCCCTGGGGCGCCGTCACGGTGCTGCCCGGCCAGCTGCTGTATCCAGCGCCTGGTGCAGCGTGACGGCGGTCAGCCGGATCCGGTAGACGAGCGCGCATTCGAGCGCGCGTAGTCGTCGTCCCGCCGGATGCACCAGCTGCTCGTCGCCATCAGTGGCGCAGCTGGCACGCACGGCCACAGCAGCGCCGGCGTACGAGGAGGGTTCGCTGACGAAAGGTGGCGTGTTGTAATACGGCTTTTTCTTGTTTACCCGGCCGCAGCCGTAAATAATCGTATACGGGTGGGTATCCCGGGCCGGTAGGAACTTAGGGATACCGGTAGGAAATTTATGATTCGTTGCGACTACCCGTACACGAGCCGCAGTCGCTAAACACCGTATCATCGAACCGAGCCCTAATTAGCGGTAAATCGCCGATATTTGCGGCTGTCAGATTTGCGGCCGGCCGCGCCCCCCCACCCCTTCCCCCCCCCCGCTTGCCCGGCGGGTACCCCAACGAGCGCGCATGATGGCGCGCTGATAGCACCGTGCCGAGTCAAAGAGTGATTTTTTGAACTTTGAAGACCATGTGCCTTCGTCTGCAAGGCAGTCAAACTTCCGTCTCCAGCTCGTGCCACTCCTGACACCCTCCTCAGCCCACGATCATCTTTACACTGGCGCCGCGCCCACACATCGCCCGTCGCCATGGCCACCGATCCGCTCGCTGGACGCGGGTGTGGACGTGGACGTGGCGGAGGTGAGCACGAGTGACGGCGGGCGTGGGGCACCTTACGTCGGAGTTGCTGACGCATTGCGAGGTCACCTTCGGGTGACCGCCGCACAACGAACCTTGGCAGCTCAACGGCGGGATGAGCGTCACTCATGTGTCCGGACCGGACCCCCCCCCCCCCCCTTGATAGACTTCATTTAGACCTTCTTCGGTGCGGCGCTTCTTACAACCACAGCCGAGTGCGGCTCAACCATCCGCACACCCCTGCACATCGCGGCTCAACAATCCGACACCCGTACCGTCTCATCACCGCGGCCGTCGGTTGTTACACTACGTGTTACAATCGGTTCGCAACGACCATCTTTCGCGCGTGCTACGCGCGAGACATGCGTTACGAGCGCGATGGGTGCGCGGGGTCGGCCCTCCTATTTGAACCCCGCCCCCACTAAACCCGTATTGGTGCGCATACTACTAACCCGTCTGAAAATTACCGACCCGCCGCCAGCAACTTTACCGCCGCGGCCAAGTATACTTTGCTACAATGAGCCGGCCCCATGTTACTCCGTCGGCCAAGCGTCGTACTTATACACTTGATTGACGAGCCCGAAGTTGTCACCCCATGCATGGGCTGCTTCACTGTGGTCCCGTCTACAAAAGGCGTTTGGCTCGGACGAGTTGGGACAACGGGCCCTCGACCTACGGGTCCAGCTCTCTCACAACCACGACTCTCAAGAGCTACGCCGGAAAATAGCCTCAGTTCGCGGATTTCTGCCACGACTATTACTCCGAGAACATCAGCCCGCTGGAGGCGACCAATGCTACTATCGTCCGGTACGCGAGTCGCTTGGATCGGCTAGCGGGGCCACATTGGGGCTAGTACGTCGTTACAACCCTACTTGTCAGCAATCAATACGTTATTCGAGCTACACAACATCGACCCCATCGCTATTCAGGACAACCTGCACCTCGCCGCTACACGTCGTGGCATGTTGTTGAGGCAACGCCGCACGGAGGCCGTCCCTTTGCGAGTTCTTTCAAAGTTAAATATGGGTCTGCCAAAAAGATCGCGCATGCTGTTTTTCACGGACAAGAGCCGAAATTGGCAGGAAGATTTAGTGAACATGTGGAGGGAAAACGGAATGAGGGGGGACGCTGTGCGTAACACAAGAAACTCGAAGATGGCCAGCAGGCTCTGCTGTTACGGCTGCTTTTATGTCTACTACTCGTGATGCACCCAAGCAAACGGGCGCAACGGCGGGTGAACTTGTAACCCGTACCACCAAGCAGGCAACGGTAGCCGGAAAAGCGGTTAGGAAAGGAGGAAACCCCATGAACGAGTTAAGACCAAGACTGAAGACGCGGCCTAATAATCAAAACGGGTTTTAGGGTTTTTATGGCAGTATTTTAGACGGTGATCCAACAGTGTTGGAAATTCCGTCACTGGCCTCGAATGAATCTTGCTGAATGCTTCGGCAATTTGCTTGTTGACTATGACGGAGCGTCGCCTACCCAGGGCTTTCCGTAACTGGGTCGTTGGCTATACGGCCGTCGCGTAGAGACGCTGCAAGGGTTTCACTGGCGCCAGGCCTGTCCCGGGGGCGAAAAAATTCAAAACGGCGCGGCGCGCGGCTGTATGTGTATTGGCAGTGGGTCGCGGCCCGAAGTCTCCAAAACCAAGTCACGTATCCGACTTGCTCCGAATCTTTTCGGCATAGCCGCGACGGTGGAAATATGTGGACAAGGCGATCCGCGCCGTCCGAGCGAATGTAAACGGGTCAGATGAATATAAACGGAGTAGATGAGGAGCCTCTAGTGGCGCAGGAAAGTAGGCCCAACCGGCCGCGCAATCGCCTCCAGCATGACATGCACTCGTACTCCCATCAAGCTGGCTGAGATCGACACACCTACCGATGGACTGCTTAGCTGCTCGTTTTTCTGAGACTCCGAAATCAGGCAAAAAACCTTTTCCACTTCTAAGTTGAAAAATAGAAAGGTTATTGCGGATGATCGCAGCTCGTGGTCGTTGCCATGGTCGGGCGGTCGGTGCTGACGACAACGAAGTTTGCATGCTCTGCTGACTTGAAGATGTGTCTGCCCGCCGGGCTGCGATGCACCTGTGCATGTATCACTCTGCACGCTACGGCACGTGATTGCTAGGATGGGCGGCGGCTTACATTTTCTGTCACTATATACACTGTAGCTTATGAGTCTCAGTGCCGTACTGCGCCGCTCTACTGCATGGCTAACATGTGCTGCGGGCAGCGTGCTGTGGCTGCAATAGGTCTGATGGGCCCGGGAGAAGCTAGGCGGCATGGCGAAGGCTTTCAGACATAAGCTTGCGAGGGCTAATGCTGAGCGTCGGGCACGTTATCACGGCGGCAACTCCTTGCTGCTCCAGTCAACGTGTTGAAATTGCATCCTTCTGCGCGCGAATAGGGATTTGCTCCACATGGGCGGTGACGGGGCGGCAGGGCGGAGGCCACGCGCGTATGTGCATATGGCCCCCCCCCCCCCCCCCCCTTCCCATCCCGGCGCGGGAGGCGAGCCGAGACACATATAATACTTAGTGTCGCCAGTCGATGCCGCGCCTTTCATGTACAACTAAAAAAATGATACGGGTAGAAGTCATAATAACCCAGATCAGGCAGATGAGCCCATGTCCTTGGGGCCTGTCAGCGCCATCTTGTTTAAGCGCCAGCTATATGTGGGCTCGTACTTACATCTGCACCTGAGCGGCCTGGCGCTGATTTACCTAGATGGCGCTGACTATCCGTATATTAAAAAACACACACATCAATTCATGTTGACGAACGAAGCATAATCATTCCGAAAAGTCTGTGCTCCAATCGATCAGCCTGGCTCAAAACACATCCGCCGTGTCCCAATTTTTTTATCCAGCGAATCGTCGATTTTTCGGCGGTGAGCTTTATTGCCGTACCCGTATAGTGCAGCGGATCGGGCATATAGGTGCATGACTAAAGCGCTTATCTACTGGCATGTACTACTAAGTACTATAATCCACCCACCCGCCCACCCGCCCGCCCACTGTCCTTAATTACACAGCCGTCCGATTACGATCTCACGGTCGGGAGGCTATGAGTACTGGTACTCGCTACTCGCTGCTGGTAATGGAAAAAGAACTCTGGTACGTCAAAGCGCTGGCAATGCGAACGCTCGCTGCTAGTACTGGTACTGGTACTCGCTACTCGCTGCTGGTAATGAAAAAAAACTCTGGTACTTCAAAGCGCTGGCAATGCAATACATGGAACTGTAGGCTAGTGATATAGAACCCGTTCTTTTAAAATTTTCTGAAAAATCGACGCATCGCCGATTCAACTGTCAAGTTACTTCATATGTTTATTATTGTTAATGCAGATGTATGGCGGACTATGGCAGATGCTTTGCCGGAACCTGCATGAAGCACCGCAGAACTCGAGCATACCAGACGGAAGGCAATAGTATTTGCAGGACCAGCTGAAGCGCAGTATTTGCCAAGCATCGCCGCCATATACTTTTATTTCGCCCGCGAGACAAGACTGGCACCAGTGAAACCCTTGTGAAACTCTACGACGACGGCCGTTTAGACATCGATCCCCCAATTAATACGGAAAGCCATGGGTAGGCAACGCTCTGTGATGGTCAACAAGGAAATTGCCGAAGCATTCTACCACGATATACTGTTAGCATGTACTTTCGGGTTCTCGCCAAGCTGTGGAACTCGTTTGAAATCAGGCGCAGTCTGTGCTCCCATCAGCCTGGCTCAAAACACATCTGCCGTGTCCCAATTTGTTTTTATGTTTAGTAGTGTTAACGCAGACGTATACGAAGGAATATGTCGGATCCTTTGCCGGAACCTGCATTAAGAACCGCACAACTCGAGCATACCAGACGGAAGGCAATAGTACTTAGAGGACCAGCTGAAGCGCAGTATTCGCTAAGCATCGCCGCAATATACTTTTTTTTCGCCCCCGTGACAGAACTGGCACCAGTGAAACCCTTGTGAAACTCTACGACGACGACCGTTTAGGCAGCGATCGCCCAGTTAATAAGGAAAGCCCCGGGGTAGGCGATGATCCGTTATAATCCTTAGTCAACAAGCAAATTGCCAAAGCATTCTACCGCGATATACTGTCAGCATATGCGTTGGGGTTCTCGCCACGCTATAGTGCTCGTATGAAATCAGGCGCAACACCGCCAGCCAGGCAGCCGGGGCAGCCGCCAGCTGTTCAAGCACGTATTTCAGCGCTTACTATCCATTGGTTTCATGTTCCCCTTTCGGTCTTTTTGGTCCTTCCTTGGCTCCAGTGCTTCCCTTGACCCTTTGGTTCCTGGCAGCTTGGCGACTTCGTGGTTCCCTTGGCTCTTCCTTGGTTCTTGGCTCCCTGGCCTCCTGCTCGACCTTGGTTTCATATATCTCTCTTTTGTTGGCAACCTTTCATAGTTGCTATTAGTTCTGCTTGCAGTGCGCATATGTTAAAGCCCTAATGTAAAACGTACTCCTAAGCTGCCGAGGCTGCCAGTGACGGATTCACTTTTTTAAGAAGGGCAGTCGTTAAGAGGCGGTCGCTGCTTTTCCTGGCATGGTGTGACGGGGCGGTTGGACGGACGGCCTGTTAGCAGGGGCGCAACGCCTCGTACTCGCTGTGCCGCGGGAAGGGGTGCGTTCCCTTGTCCTTGTCGTAGTCGGAGCAGCACCAGGAGGTGTGCCACACCAGCTCCGCGCGCAGCCCCTCCAGCCGCGCCCCGCCCTCTGGGTCCAGCTCCTCCGCGCAGTAGGGCAGCCCCATCTCGATGCCCGACAGCATCACCACGCGGGCCGTGCCTGCTCGCCGCCGAATCTCGTGCACTGCGGTGGCGTCCATGGAGCGCAACTGCGGACCAGAGGGCAAGAAAATAGGGGGGGGGGGGGGGCGGTGGGTCATTCAGGTTCCTGCCAGTCACGCAACCTTGGCACATTTATCTCAGAATAATAGTACTTATATCTTGAAAATAATACCGGGTAATATCAAACATTAAACAAACCTGCCATTGATTAAGATATTAAGATACACTGAGAGGGTCTTTGCATCCTTAGAGGGAATGATACTTTAAAATGAGGTTAATACAAATGAGGAAAAAACAAGTCAAAGTTTAGAAGCATCCATATAAAGGATTGCACCAGAATGGACCATGGAAAACTTGCTGCGATGTGGGGAAACGTTTCAGTGTCACCGAGACCCACGAATACACCAATTAGTATATTCATGACACGATGCATTATGGATACTGCTCGCTGGTAGTGCGTTTAGTGACAGCATATGTTTTGACTTTGGAGGAGAGCTGTGGATGTCTGTGGTTGCTGTCGTGGAAGGTAGACCGCTGGGTGAAGGTATGCGCAGGGGTGCCCCCACCTGCATTGTCTCGCGCCGCGTGCGGTGCGCGGAACCGCGCCGAAAGCCGCCCTCCCCGTCCGGCTCGAAGCCGGCGTGCCACAGCTGGTGGCGGCGGCGCGCGGTGGCGTCCACGAGGTCAAGGTGCACCACGGAGCGGCGGACCTCCTCCGGCAGGAAAGGGCTCTCCAGGAAGGAGTGCGGCCGGAAGGGGGTGCCGGAGCCCACCCAGGCGTTGGGGTCCAGCACGTGGTCCATCGGGCACACAAAGGGAAGGCGCAGGTCGGTGCCAGAGGTGGTGCAGGCGGGCAGGACGTCGGGGTGTTCGTCGCGGTCGCAGAGGCATAGCATGCGCGGCAGGATGAGCGTGCGGCCCAGTGCGCGCGCCAGGCCCAGCAGGTGGGATGTCACGTGCAGGTAGTACGACACCAGGCGCATGTGCCGTGCCAGCTGGGTGGCGCCCGCCGACTCCGCCAGCAGCTCGGGCGGTAGCAGGTCGTCGTAGCCAATAAACAGGCCTGCGCGGCGGAAGGGTCGCGCAGGGGGCCGGGGGGGGGGTGGGTCAGAGCGTTGGGGCGACAAGCGGACCCACGCAGTCACATGTACGGTGCATGAAATCGAGCTGGGGCGCGCGATACCCGGCGAAACCTCAGCGAACAGACGCCACACTGGGACACTACAAGCAACATGCCTAGCCTGCCCAAGAAATAGATCTACAGGACTATTACAGCGAACTTGATTACACCGATCAATCTTGTAGAACTGACACTGTATGGAAGAATTGCACCAGCTTCTCCTTTTCGCGGTTAAATGTTTTCACTTATGAGGGCGTCCTACATTGCTATCTCCCGACCAACAGGCGACAGGGACTCCAAGGGCAAAGACTCATCCCAGCTTATGGCCATATACAGAGGGTATCGCCTATACATGGATAAGCTACCTACATTGCGTGCTTAAATGGATGGTCTTCTCATAGGCACAGTATAAAGTGGTTCTTCGTCTCCCTCTCTCCCTCTCTCTCTTTGATGCTGCGCAGGACGAAGATGTCATTAATTCAGAAAAATGAGGGGGGTTCTCATAGAATCACCGCGGAAGTAGCATAAACAAACCGCTCTTTATGAGAGCTGTGAGGGGAGAGCGCTATTGATAGGCATGCAAACTGTGGGGCTAGTGCGGTCAAGAGTGGAATGGGTTCTGGCGGGGCGACGGGGTGGTGGTCCAACGGGGATGATGCATGCATGCGGGCGCGAGCCCCTCCCTCCCCCTCCTCCCGTACCCTCAGCCCTTGCACGCACCATCTGAGTAGTAGGCCGGCGGGTCGGCCAGCCAGAGGTGGTGCTCCCGCATGCGGTTCCGCTTGCCCGCGTTGCCACCCAGCTGGAAGGTGGCGTGCACGACGTAGGGGCGCGTGCCCAGCGCCTGCGGCGCGCGCTGGATGAAGAAGGTGTGCCCGTTGGCGAAGGTGAGCGCGGGGAGCGTGGCGAAGGCAATGGCGCCCCCTGCGGCGCGCACCTGCCGGCTGCCGGGCGGCTGCTCGCGGATGGGGTGCATGCCGCGCGCGACCAGCTTCACCAGGCTCTCCTGGTCCGTCATGTCGTGCAGCGCCTCGGCGTCGTGGCCGTCCGCGGGGCGCTGGAAGCGCTGCATGTCCGCCAGCCACGCGTTGATGAAGGCCAGCGCAGGTGGCGTGGGCCGCAGCAGCAGGACGCCCGCGTTGAGCGCCAGCCCCCAGGTGTCACCCTCGCGGTGCCCGCAGCGCGGCCATCCCGCGGGGAACTTGGCGGCCGAGAGGGCGTCGCCCCACAGCGCCACCGGCAGCGCTCCCCCGCCGCCCGAGTCCCAGGCGTGGCTGGTGCAGTCGGTGGAGGCCATCATGTCCGCGGAAGGCAGGCTGGCCAGGTGCGGCCGCGGGTCTGCCAGCCACGCGGTGTCCACGTCGCTGTACAGCACCGACACGCCGCTCCCGGCGCGAAGCTTGGCTGCCACAAAGCGCCAGCCGGCCAGCTTGGCCAGCCCGCCGCGCGTGAAGCTCACGCGCCGCTGCTCAAGGTCCGCCTGGCGCCGATGGGCGGAAGGGGGCGTGAACCCATGCCCAGCCCAGACCCTCACTCCCCCGGTATCTTGAACACCTGACCTAAGCAACCTTAAGAATCACTTCTTCACCTAAAGCATCAGAATAGCCAACCAAAGGCCATCATCTCCATCACCCTCTGAGCCGTTCGTCCCCCTCTAGGAGCGGATGACCAGCCTGCGCAGGGCGCCGGCCCGCGGCATAGCAGCTCGCACCTGCAGGTCGTCGATGGCGAAGTACTCCACCGGCACGCCGGCGCCGCGGCAGTGCGCCAACAGCGCGGTGTCGTAGGTGCCCACCAAGTAGCGCACGCCGGGGAGCGCCGCCGCGTGCGCCGCCCAATTGTCGACAAACTCGGCGTGCGAGGCCGTGGCCACTGTCACCAGGAGAAGCTGCTCAGCGCGGTCCTCTTGATTCCCTGCTGGATTCGCCACAGTGGGCTGCGGCTGCAGCTGCGGCTGCAACGGCAGCGCGAAGCCCGCTCGCCTGGGGTCGGGCCTCGCCGCGAGGACTGCATCGCCCTCGCGCACACAGCTGCTATCGAGGTAGTGCGGGTGCCGGCGGAATACCACCGCTGCCACCTGCGCCGCCACCGCCACGGCCGCCAGGCAGAGCAGCGCGGCGCGGAGGGGCGTCAGCGCCAGGCCGGTGCCGCCGCGCGAGTAGGCCGCGCCGCCCCGTCCCGCTGATGGCTCCACCATCACCGGCCGCTTGTGCGCATGCCGCGTCGACCGTGCGGTTAAAAGAGAGCAGACCCCTCCGCCGGTCTCTGATGGTCCACGGGCACGAACGGGTGAATAACGGCTGGGATGCAGACGCCACGCGACAACAGCGCAGGCGGGCAGGGCGACGACTTCAGAGGGTGAAGTGTATGTCGATGGTGTACCCGACTCGGATATGATATGCACGAGTGAGCGGGGCGCGAGACCGCTTGGCGGTTGTCATATGGCACTGGTACCGTCGAAGCGGCTATATCCGGGTGAATCAGGGGCACCTTATAGCAACGACTAATGAATCCTTCACGCTAAATTCCGCCTCATATTAGATTGAGCGATTTGAACGACTATATACGGAGATATCGCGACAATGTTGGACGACCTGGGTTTGACGCTAGTTTTCTCCGACGGCCATTACCCTGCCCTGCCCTGTCCTTAGTTCTCATCATCGTCAGTTGCTCTCCGAGCGCATAAGGATTAGCGACCCTATTAGCGACCCGCCTGTCTGGACGCTCTCCCTGTAGTAACCAAAAAGTTCAACCCTATCAGCAGCGATATATACCATAACTCGTCCATAAATTCGTCCCGACATACATATCACATCGAGCACACTTCACCCACCGCTTCCAGCAGCCGCCCCACCAGTCCATTCCCCGCACAAACGTAGCGCGCACCAACTCCACGCTCCTCGCAACCTGGCCAGGTACCTTGCGGGCAGCATACCTGAGCTTGTGGTAGGTGTTACTCCCTAGACGCCTCGCCGTGCGAGTACTCGGCCAGCCCGACTCCCCGACGGCGCGGCGGCAGCGATCATGCCGGCGGACGACTTCAAGGCGGCCTTCCGCGCCAAGGTGAAGGCGGCCAAGCCGGTAAGCCCCCCGTCCCCCTCCTTTCTCGTCCTGCGCGTGCCTGCTTGCGTCTGCCTGACCCTCACCCCCACCCACCTCTCCACCATCCTCAAGTCCAAGGAGCAGCTGCGGGCGCTGAAGGCCAAAAAGGCGGCTGAGGCCGAGCAGGTATCTCCCCCCCCCCCCCCTCCCCCTCCTCCCCCCCGCCCCCCTTACCCCCCCCTCGCCCTCTTCGTCGCCCTGCACAGCCACAGCCTGCCAAGCTATGGATGCAGCGGGGCTCTCAGCGCTGCTGGCTACAGTGCTGCATCGCCGCTCAGAGTGGGGCGCGTGCGCGCAAATCCAGAGCATGTGGTTTCGACATAACCCACACCATAATGTATTATCTTTAGCCTTGTTATGCCGGCCACTCTGTGACTTTACTTTCAAACGCCTCGTATCACCGTGGGCTGGCATGACTGTGGGCTTAACGCACCCCCCTCCCCCCCCTTTAAACAACCGAGTAGTCGACATGCAGTTGTGCGGATGCGCCCCCAGGGGTGCTGCTGGGTGCGGTCGGTGGTTGGGGTGGCAGCCGAGCTCTGGCTGCAGGGGATGGCGATTGCCGCCTTCGCGCTGCTCCACCTGTCCGGCCACCCGTCAGCTCGGCGCCGGCATAGTTGCACCACATTTGTCCAACGATCCGCGCGATCACGGCCCTAAAACCCTAAACCCTAAAGCTGGTTTTGCACCTCAGAATCGTGCCCATGCCTATGCCCTAGATACTCATGGTTGTGACATAGCCGCCCCACGTGGCAGGGATGCCTAGCCCTGGGTAGCCCTAGGCTGCGCAGGCCCGCTGACCCCTGCAACCCCCTCGCCCCCGCCGGACCAGGCCAGCACCAAGGCCGCGGCGCCCCCGCAGTTCCGCGCCCCGGCGCCCCGCCCGCCGCAGCCCAAGCCCGCGCCTGCGCCCGCACCGAAACCAGCAGAGCCGGCGCCTGCCGGCGCCACCGCGCTGCCGTCCAACTTCTTCGATGTGCGCCCCCCCTTCCCCCCCCCCCCCCCTCTGAGCCCGCTTCCCCCACTGCAACCCCCCCGGTGCCCTCCCTTTGTCCACCTGCGCTCCCGCCAGGACCTCCAGGCGCCGCCTCGGGGCGGGCCGGAGTGGGGCGTCGTCGGCAGGGATGGGCGCACTGGCCGTGCAGCGCAGTGGAATCAGCGCGGAGGAGGAGAGCGCTGGGGGATGGGAAGAGGGATGGGAAGCGGGGGTCAAAGGAGGGCGGGGCGCAGATTATCGGCAGCCAAACTTACCAGGGAGGCGGTGAAACAGCGCGTTGAGGTACTCCTGCTTGAAGTCGGGGTCCAGGTTGGTGTTGTAGTCATGGGACTCGAAACGGTGGTCCACAGAGCCGAAGACCAGCTGGTTGTTGGCGCGGCACGGCATGAAGTAGATACCTACCTGGCAGACAGTGCGTGACAGGATAAGATTGAGGACGGATGCGATTGTCAGTGAGGCGACAGTCGACCGCGCACTTCATGTATGTGTGTGTGTGTGTGGGGGGGGGGGGGGGGGGAGCGGGCATCGACTCAGACTCTGGCACTGCATGAAGATAGGACAGGCGAGCAGGGAGAGCGGTGGCCAGGGTCAGATTATACCCCAGCTTGCCAGCGCCGCCTGGGGCGAGGCTCTGCGGTGCCATTGTGGGGAGACAGGCGCGCCTGCAGTCCAGTGCATCGGGGTTTGGGAGAAGGATGGCGAAGGAGGGGAAACGGATGGGGGGGAGGGGGGGGAGGGTAGGGCCGCACAAGCAGGGTGCGCATCCGACCCAATTGCGCGATATAACCGCTGAACATGTCGACGATACAGCCTTAAAATAGAAATGGTTTTTGGCTGGGCACGACCAGGAGAAGCAACGCTATTGATGGACCCCAGAAAGCATTTCTCAGGTTGTAGTTGTGGTGCACCGCAATGCACACAGAGACACACACATGCATGGACTCATGTTGTGATGAGTCGAGGTGGGCGTATGCGTATGTACGCGTGTTAGCCGCGGGTCAGGCCACGCCTCAGCATCGGCAGATCAGGGAAGTGCTGAGTTGTACGGGTATGAGTACCGGCTGTCCTCGGCTGTAAGTGTGGGTGCCCTCGGCATGGGGAAGCGCCTGCTAGCACTTGCCCGTCGCCACCTGAGCGCGGGCCTCCCGTGGCCCCATTGCGGGGCTGCGTGTGCTGGCAGCATGCAGCAGCAGGTGCAGCAGGGGTCGGACCTGCGTTGGACTCGGGAGGGGGGGGGGGGGGGGGATCTGTTGATCTTTCACTAGCCTGGGGCTTCAGAGGTATGGTCCCAGGCCCTAGAGAGGGGCATGACGCGATGCAGAGCTTAGCGGAGAGAGTGCGGGAGAGAGCAGATGAGTGGAGGGCAAAGGGGAAGACAGCAGTGTGTGTGTGTGTGGGGGGGGGGGGGGGGGGTAATTCAGAAGGGCTGCGCTCCCAACCAGTAGGCGGTGGTGCTCCCCGGCGAGCCGCTCATCTGCATGCGCCGCCGCACGGTGTCGATGGGGAAGGTCACCATCTGCGCCAGGATGCTGGCCGCCGCGCCGATGCCCATCTTGGAGAGGGGGTAGCACGCAGCAGCAGCAGCAGGTGCCGGAGCTGCGTTGGACTTTGGGGGGGGGGGGGGGGGGGGGGGATCTGTTGATCTTTCACTAGCTTGGGGCTTCAGAGGTCTGGTCCCAGGCCCTCGAGAGAGGTCCCACAATGCGCGGTGCTGTTGGCTGCAGGGCGTCCTTCCTGCAGTCCAGTAGGTCTGTGGGAACAAACCCTGAATCCGCCCCCCCATTTGCATTCTCCCCATGCTTGGCCTGGCCGTGCCCTGCAGTATGGCGGCGGCGAGGAGGAGGAGGCACCCCCGGCGCCCTCCAGCTCGGCGCCCGCCCCGGCCGCCCCCACAGCCCCGGCGCGCGGCGGCGGCGGCGGCGCGCTGCCGGAGGGGTTCTACGCGGACAAGGACGCGGACCAGCGCGCGCGGGGCGTGACGGTCGTCAAGCGCAGCCTGGAGGAGGAGATGGCGGACTTCCAGGCGAGTGTGGCGCAGGACCTGCGGAGCGCGGAGGAGGCGGAGCAGGCGGAGGCGGAGGAGCTGGCGCGCGAGAAGGAGGAGCGCGAGGAGTATGAGCACGAGTGAGAGCCCCCCCCCTCCTCCCCCACTCTCCCCGCCAAATTTTTCGAGGTCCCGCGCCCCAAAAGATGCGATTGTTTCGTGGCATTGTGCCGGAAGATATGTGAAGTCTCTTTAGTTTCTTGTGGTGCATTCCAAGATGAATACCATTTTTCTCTCTTGTAGACCCCGGGGGGGGGGGGGGGGGGGGGGGCGCGGGGGGGGGGGGGGGGTGGGGGGGGGCAGGAACACTCATCTCCCAGTGTAGGCAAAGTGACGCCCTAGTCCAACTCACCACCACCACCACCACCATCAGTAGCAGCGCCAGCGCCAGCCGCAGGAATCGGCGCTGCGCTCTTACAAGGCAGGTCGCCGTTGCCGATGTTGGCGCCTCTACTACTCCCACATGGTCCGCGAGGTGGCCCTTTGCAGTGTTGGCTGCGGTTGGCTTTGTAGGGTATGGTTTTATGGTTTACCCATACCCTAAAACCCCTTCAACCTACAACCCTATTGCAAACCAGAAGACACCCTCGAGTATCTAAAGATGACTACCCCCCACCCCCTCCCGGAGTTGGTGCTCCCCGTGGGTACGCCCTGTCATGCACGGTTGGGTCTGACGGCGCGCTGCGGGGCGCTGTGCCGCTGGCAGCGTGCGGAGGCAAAAGGTGCTGGAGCTGCGGTCGCTGGTGCGCACGGGGCCGCAGCCCAAGGCAATCGGCGGCGACGCGGGGGGCGGCCGCTCCAAGCGGCAGAAGACGCTGGACATGCTGATGGGCGTGGTGAGCAGCGACGAGGAGGGCAGCGGCGACGAGGAGGGCGGCGACCTGCTGGATTGGCGCGCCAAGGGGGTGTAGGCGCGGGCCGTTGCGCGCGTTGCAGCGACGCAGAATAAGCCCTAACTCAGGCGCTCTCGCCGTGTTCGGGGTCCTTCTCCCGCTTCGAGGAGTGGGCGGAGACAATGGTGGACTGGTACGAGTGCTGCGCGAGCTTCAGCGGCACGCCCTACACGGTGAAGAGGCCGGGCGCTCTGTCGGCCGGGCTCCCCTCACAGTGCCATTGTCATTTGGACTGCCGTGAAGGGCAGCGATCCCACCGCATAAGGCGGGCCGGAGATTGGGGGGGGGGGGGGGTTCAATCCCAACGGTATGTAGCCAACCCAAAGTGTGGTTACGCTATGAGAAGCCACCACAGCGTTTTCCCACGGTGCCCCGCGGATGTCGTCAATGAGGATGTCACTTGGGTGCGTTCATTTTAAAAGGACGAATCTCCCGATGACAACGCGTGGATAGGGGTGTCCGCATCATGCGAATATCCTGGTTTTGGTTACGCCGCGATCGTTTGCAAGATGTAGCGCCCTGCTGGGATTCACAGTACACCATTGGCATCCATGGACCACTGTAGGAGTGCAGAGGAATATGCAACTAAAATCACACAATCCTTACAGATTTACAAAGAACATGCTCCGTTAATCGTAAGCAGTGGGGCACATACCGGTATATGCTCCCGTATTCAAGTTCATGCGGCCACAGCCCTCGGCCGCTCGTCGCCCGTTTATCGCGCGTACACGTCCGGGTTGGAGGACAGCATGTCCGAGACGAGCATGCGCGTGGCGGCTGTCAGGCGGCGGCTGTGCTTCACGTGAGACGGCGGCGAGTACGAGGCGCCCATGGGGTGGCCGGGTTTGATGACGTCGGACCCGCAAGGGACGACGACGACGACGACGACGACGACAGTGGCGCAGCCGTCCCAACTCGGCTCACGGTGCGGCTGTCAGTGGGCCGCAGCGTGAACGCCGCGACACTGGTTGTCGAATGTCGGAAGGCCGCGGCGCCGGCGGTCGAGCGCCGGGTGGACATCCCCGTTGGCGACCAGCTGTCCCCCAGCAGCTTCCGGCTGCCCCCTTCGACCACGGCCGACTGGGTGAGGTTGCGGCGCGGCGAGGGGGGGAACTGGCGCGGCATGCTCGCTGTATGCGGCAGTCCGGACAGGCTGCCGAAGCGCTTCCCAACCGTGCTTCCGGCGGTCCCTGGAGGCGTCGACATCGAGGCGCGCAGCTGCGCCACGTCGCGCGGCACCGCGCTGCGAAGGTCGGGGCGGGTGCCGTGCGGCGTCATCGGCTTGTTGAATCGGGGGCTCCAGCCGGGGTCCTTCAGCGATATGGGCCGCTCCCATGGGTTCTCGGGCCACAACGAGTCGACCGTTCGCGGCCGCAACTCGTTGGCGATCTCCTCCGCCTGGAGACAAACGAAGGCGCCATCAGTCAGCGAGGCGGAATGGGAAATATGTTCAGAGCATTAAGAGCATAATAACACAGGGCATAATATTAAAAATTACGTCACACATGCTGTCATAAGAATACAGTACTGTATAATAGTGATATACCTCTACACTATACTACAAATAGTGCTGTCCAGTGTTTTATATTTATCATGATAAGAACATGTTCATGTTCCGTAGTAATTAAAAATTTTCACAGGCGTCATATCATTACGCAATGCTTAATGGAAACGCTGCGCATTGTCGTTATGGTATCATTATGATAATCACGCAGCAGTGAACTTATTCGGATGCGTTACTACAAAGTCATATTGTGATAGTAATACGCCAGGCCTACTGCCATGCACTCGATCGGGGGCCGGGTGATGCCCTTTCGCCACCCCCAGGCCACTGCGCTGGGCGTGTTTAACCATACCACACCATATCATAGGGTACCATGCTAGTAATAAGTACTAGTCACCATACATTCCTGTATTATTATGCATTTCTCATTGTTTCACTCAACCGGCCAGGATCAAACACCCCGGGGGGGGGGGGGGGGGGGGGGGAGCGCAGAGCCCGCACCTCCCGGTAGACGGCAACGTTGCCGCGGACGTCCTCCCAGCCACCGGGCTCGCCCCTCACCAGCGACGGACTGGCGATCGCGCGCCCCGGCGCCAGCTGCTGCAGGGACGCCAGCATCGCCCCGCGCTGCGCCTGCATGGATACCACCAGCGCCACCTCCCGGGCGTTGCGCTCCTCCGTCTGTCAATGCAGCCACGCGAGCACGTGAGACGTGCTCCATCCGCATCGGGGACCACCAGCAGTGTGTAACACTGCCAAGGAAAAACCTGAAATTTGAATATAATCATGTTGTCATGCAATGCATCCAGAGGCACTGTTAACCGGCACTGTTAACCGACACGCATTCACTGGAGAATAAGGGGCAGAGACTAAATCATGGCCAGCCCGAAACCCCATTATGTCCAGAACCCAGATGTCACGGGATTGGAAGACCCCCCCGCCCCACCACCACCCCAGCGCACCTGGTGGGACCTACACCGCAATCTACATCCAGCTGTCTTCACAGGCGAGCCAATGCGATGATGATGTGGTTGGATACAGGGATAGCGTCTAGAGAATGCACGGAAAGTACTGGGGAAGGAATGTGGTCGGACAGTGGATGTGCCAGTGGATGTGGAAGGAAGCCAATGCGATGACCTGCAGAACCCCCCCCCCCCCCCCCCCCTCTAAGGTCCCACAGGCCTACACCCATCCACAGCAACAACTCCCTTCATGATTCAAGCAGCAGGTCCAGGAGCAGAAGGGCGCACCGGTAGCGTGGAGTCCTTGGGGATCCACCTGAGCTGGCGCTGCGACCGGGTGAGGCGCTGCGACTGCGCCGCCGCGCGCGTGATGCCCGTCACGCGCTCCAGGCCGTCCGACACCTCCGCGGCGCGCCCCCACGCCGCCGCCTGCGGCCTCCACGTCGCCGTCGCCTCCGCGTGCGCGATGTCCGCCTGCGCGCGCTGCGCCAGGCTGGCCTCCAGCTGCCGCTCCAGGGCGCCGCCGCGGGTGTCGCTGCAGGACAGCGTGCGCGACGTGCGCCACTCCTCCCGTAGCTGCGCATGCCGGCGGAGCGCCCCCATGTCGCCGGGGGGCGCGATCTCTGCCATCTTCTTCAAGGGCAGGCTCATTACTATCACCTGGTGGCCAAAACAGGCGGGCAGACAACATCCCTCGTCAGCTGCATGTCAACAATAGAGGATCGGCTGACAGGTACTGTGCAAAAGCTAGCGCCCTCAGCTAAATCGATGCATCAAAAGCGGTGAAGACGAGGCTGCCCTCCTTGCTGAATATTCGGTAGCTAAAAGTTATATATCGCAGGCTCTGTATTTCCGCTAATTCATCACCTCCAAACGGAGCTGTCACCTGTCGCGTGAGATAGTACGGACTTGTGGCCGTAATATCAACGTTCGCTCGCGCGGAGATGTTCAGCCGCATCTGCGGTCTTGTCCAGTACTCACGAATCGATCCGTAGCGCTCATGGGATGATATCATACATACCGATACTGTATCAACGGTAATGATGCAATCATCAAGCAAATACCGTATTCCTGCCGATTTACTGTGGGTACTCTGCAAGTACGGATACACTGCGAATATGTAATACACTACTTTAGTAACAATAGTAGCACATCTGGCGTCAAATTAAATGCAGACCCCCCGTAGTCATCAACAAGGGTATTGAATGCCCGCGCGTTATCTCGCACGCCATGAGATTGGCATTCCGGGCACGGGGGTGCCGCAAGCTCAGGCAGCAACTTGCCGTGCCGACAGCTTCGGCTGTGTAGGCGTGTGTCGCGTCCTGCCGCAGCTCCGTCCCGCACAGGATGTCGAACGCCTGCACGCACGCGACCTCGATCTTGCTGCGCAGGCCGGCCCCACGCTGCCGCCGCGCGCCATGCTGTTGGGGAAGCGGAGTTGCGGGCGGGGCGATGTGAGGGCCACTGCGGCAATGATCGAGACTCGAGCCCCTTCCCCCTAGGCCCTTCCTGTTCCTGACAGGAGGCCCCATTCGCACCTTGCTCTGAAGCAGCGCAGGTTCCACATTGAGCGTCGCATTGGTGAGGAGCTTCACCTCCCCATCAACAAGGAAGAAAACGTCCTGGAGCACAGGGGGGGGGGGGGGGGGATTAATAAATGCAAGCCTTGTCATGTGCTGCTGCTGGGGTAATATTGCCGGCATGCATGCCTGTAGCAGCCGGGCCTGAAGGTGGGCGGGGCGGGACGGGGCGGGGCGCATACCTGCGCCGCCGCGCCCTGCCGGTACAGCACCGACTTGGCGGAGTGCGTCTCCAGGGAGCATGCGTACGAGAGCACCTTGAGGTCCGTGTGGTGGAGCAGCCGCTGCACCAGCGCGGGCGCCTTGAGGTACTCCAGCTTGCGCTTCAGGTCGCCCTTGAAGCCGTTGGCCACCACGTGGTCGTAGTTGGCCTTGCTGAGCAGCGCCACCACGGGCTCCGTGTCGTCCGACGTGACGGTGCCCTCCAGCGTGTGCCCCTCCAGCAGCGCCAGCTCCCCGAACACCTCCCCGTCCCCATACTCCCGGCAGAACATGCCCTCCATTGCCCCGGCGGACTGCCAGCCCCGGACGGCCCGCTTCTTGTTCAGCCCCAACCTATCCTCCATCACCTACGCCACGCCCACGGACACACAATGCGAATCAGCCATGATCGGCCAGTTCCTGCAAAAGGTATCACTTGGCAACATTCCTTGCACGCACACATCCTGTCTCCTCTTGTTGCCGTGGCCATGGCCTGCCCAGCGGTATTACCCCCCAAGGCCCACCGTGCCCTGCGGCCTGCTCACCGTCTTGAACTCGTCAAAGTCCAGCTCCCCCGAGCCGTCCACATCCACCGCCGCGATCGCCTCCTCCATCTCGCCCCACGTGACGTCCATGCCCAGCATCTCCAGCGCGTGCATCAGCTCCAGCGCGTCCACCGTGCCGCTGCCATCCTCGTCCAGGCTTTGAAACAGGTCCTGCGAGGGGAGGGCCGAGTCGGGCCGCGGGGTCATTGATTGACAGGTTGTGTTGGATGATACACAGGGGAGGGGGGCAGTGGTACGAATGGGTAACATTTAATTGGGTCTGCAGGTCTGAAAAAACAATTGCTATGCCACTCCACGTCGCGATTTTCGCGGTGTTTTTAAACTAATAATTGGTTTGTGTCGGCTTCCTAAACCAATGATTATGTGCGAACCAAAGCGCGTTGCCGGTACGGGCCACCATTGGTGTGGCGCTACCTTCATACTCTCCTCGCTGATGGTCTTTGCATCCTCCCGCGGCGTGGTGAAGTTGGAATCCAGCACCGCCTCGTATAGCTCCGGCTTGGCGGTTGTCACCGTGATGCTGCCTGAGAGAACTATGAACAACGCATCGCCGCCCCCGGGCAGCGAAGCAACCCGCTTGGTCTCGCCTCGCTGGATCGCGAGCGCCTCCAGCACGTAACACAGGTCGTGGTGCACGCCGGGGCCGTGGAGGCGCAGTGCTTCCACCTACACACGATGCATCATCCCGCAATAGGGGCAGGCTGTCAGCCCGTGCATGTCAACCCCCTCCTCTAACAGGCACACACACCCCCATACACCCACCCACCACCACCACCACCACCACCACCATCATCACCACCACAGCAACTGCCGCGCATCTCGGCGCATATTTATACCCATTTCATTGCGTGTCATCCACATGCACACTTTCAGGACTACACCATTCTGTTGGCAGTACGAGCGACGTAATCGACCCAACCCGACGGCCCCACACAGCAACATCAAGAGAGAGGATACAAGGCATAGACTTGAGTGCCGTGTTTGCTCCCTATTTGTAATTAGTACTGTTTGTTTTTGGGGGCCTACACAACAAGCGACATGCCGCCCCACAATGGGATGCCAAGTGCCGCGTTTCAGTGAGGTCTTCCCGCCACACAGGTCAGCTATGGGAAGGGCCCTCCTTGCAGATTAGATCCAAAACAACGCATACCCACAGCAGGCCCCTACCCGTATGATATGTGACCAGCAAGAAAGAATGTCTTCAATTGTAAAAGGGGGAGGGGGGGGGTCTGCCTATCCCGTACATGTCCGGTCTCCTCCTCGAGTCTCTCGCAGTCGGGCTCCGTGCGCTGATCTGGCGGCCGCTGCAACGACCGCTGGATTCTGGACAGCTCCGTCAGCCGCTCCATGTGGCCCAGCAAGTTGCGCTTCATCGTCATGCCCCTGACTGTGGCCAGGACCCCACGGGACATGCAGGGGTTATGGTCAGGCGTAATAGCGGTGAATATATAAGCCCCCATCACAATGGTAAAGTACTGCGCGCTGGTTACTGTGTACTCTCATTTACGACATGGCAGCAGGAAATCTGGCGGCAGCAGTTCGTTTGTGCCACGGTTCCAGCCCCGCCATCCCAACCGCAACACCGCGCCGAGCACCGACCGAGCATAGCAGATGGTTGTCGCTGCCACACCAGTGGGGTTGTGGCGGACCCCGCCCAGCTGCCCGCGTCGGGGGAGGGGCCAATGTCGCCGCGGACACCCTGCCGCTGCGGTGCCACGTGACCGTATTTTACTGTTGTCATTATTACTACATCAGCACCCCGAAACGCCATTATCCGTACTTACTGGTAGTATAGTACAGAGATATGCAAGCAGTCGCGGGCGGGGGGGAGCACGTACCAGTCCCCAACCCGTCTCCAGCTGCCGGGGGGGACATGTGCTCACGCACCGACTCTCGGTCTGTCGGATGCACGTCCTGACTTGGTGTCCTCCTGATCTCAAATCATGAGACGACTTCGAATGCTCAGCGTCGCTAGCGCAGGGTCATCAACTGTGTGACTACTGGCAGGAGCGACTGCTACCTGGTATGAAATGTAGTAAGGATTATGGAGTGATCGAATTCTCTCACGGGCGCGGTACCTGTACCTCCGCCGATACGACGGCCCGGGGGAGGGGGGGCGGGGGGGAGGGGGGACTTGTCCCGCTCCTGCCTGGGAGAATAAAGGCTCCGACCACGTTTACTATTAAGTTTATATTCTTTGGTGCTCCATTTTTATTCCGTGTACAATACGGTATATTCCGGTTGAGATTCGGGAGGAACATGAGTAATCCCGACTTCGAATATTAAGCGCAAAACGGACCGCCTCTTCCCATCATCAGTAGCACTTCAGGCTTGGACAATTGCACTATTAGTCGTATCGGTATCAGCACTAGCGCCTCTGCAGCATAGCAGGCGGCGCGGCGCGGCGGGTGGCATGCAGCAGTAGATACCCTGTAGGGCTACTCCGACTCGTACTGCCGAGGGCGTGTTTACTGCCGTTTCCGTGGCGATGATGTAAGACCACGTAGCGGACATGCGTGGTGTGCAGCTGTTATGCCCACCAGCAACGACGCTGTATAGCGCTACTACAACTATGATACAAGCGATAGCCCATCGGTAGAGAAGCGTACAGGTAGTAAGGAGCACCAGCTGCAATGGCGATAAGAGTGCACCACACCTGTCCTGGCCTGCACCAGAATGCCACACATCAGGCAATGCCACAATAAATGGGCATATACTGATGGCGGACGAATGTACATATTCGTGCCCAAGTATGCACCATGACGAGCCATGATACAGATTGCCATCCTAAGCTCGAGAGTTTCAAGTAAATCAAGATATACATCCCTTCACGCCATGGACATGACTTCATCGAAGTTTCTGTGCATTACTGCTACCTAGCAGGCATGCCGATAATGTCGTCATACATCCATGCCGATAATGTCGTCATACATCAACATTGGATGTCTCCCTTTATCCCGGCGCCCATCGGAAGACCCATTCTGGCTGGAGAACGGGGATGTGGCAACACCAGCGTACAGCCTGAAATTCAGCCACGCCATCGTCAGCCCGAGAACAAAGCCGGTGACGACGTCGGTCCAGTGGTGCCAGTCTGCAGCAGCAGGTGGGTAGGTCGGGAGTCAGGGACGCTATCTGAGCAGGCGTGAAACACACAACGAAGTAGAGGAACCAAGTCGCGCAATCGCGCTATGAATTGTAAGAGGTGGCAGCGGCAGGCAGGGCTTTGCTCACAATCCATGAAGCGGGTGACACCAATCAGTACAGCGCAGCTCAGCGGCGACATCGCCACCCAGAATCGCCAAGCGGTTGGGGGCAGGCTGGGGGCCCCCAGCCCGCCGGAAGACAGGACCATCATCAGCCACAGGGTGATGAAGGCCAGGCCGGACGTGCACCAGGAGGTGTGTCCTGTGGGGAGGATCAGTGCGCAAAATGGTCGGACAGGATAACAATGCCACATGGGTGCTGGGCATAAATGAAGGAGTGGGAGGGCGGCTACATGCCTATGCTCATTTGGGCATCTAGCAAGCGTCAGGTATATCAAGACGCCCGTCCACCGCAACCCCCCCCCCCCCCCCCCCCCCTCCCTTCCCCCTCTTCCCCATTCACCCCATGCCCGCCTCGCCCATCCAGATCAAGATAGACTCATATTCGGCAAACAATCAGAAGGCGCCGGTTGGCTTTTCGGAGACAAGGTGATAGCCAGAGACCAGTAGGGAGTTGCTGGCTGGGTAAGCGCCAAGCTCACCACTGGGAAAGCTCTGCCGCCCTTCCACAATGTCAGCGACTGACCCAGTGCACTGAGGGTAGCCGCTGCCGGGGATGGCGGCAAGATCAGCGCCAGGAAAGCAGCGTGCCTGGGCGCATGGTATGCGGCACCCGGTCAGAAACCTGGCGCAACAGTAACAACAAATATCCGCAGGGGGGGGAAGGGGGGGGGGACCGTTGCGCAAAGCAGGACCAGCAGCAGGGCCAGCAGCGACTCACAAAGAAGTCCGGCCGCGGGCGCCCCACCTGGGCAACAGAAACAACAAGGTGAACAAACGGAGATGCCACATGCCTGCCAGGTGATCATGATGGCCGATGACGGGCCATTAGTGCAACATGCCGCCAACCATTTTGGCACTTACACACCATTCGCTTCAGGATTTCTGTAATCAGCCCGCAGTATACCACGGAGGACACGCAGCCTGGGGCAATTACACAGGAGTGTGGAAGTCAGCAATGAGCAGCGCGCATCGGTGGCGACATCCTGTTGGCGACATCTGCTGAATGAAAAGTTGAAAGCTCGTAGCTCTAAATCACCTAGGAGCATCATGTGCAGCTCTTGCACGTTGCGCCGGACCAGGTAGGCAACCGCGAAGAAGGCTGGAGAGATCTGCCACAGCGCCATCAAGCCATCACACGCCCGAGACTAGCCTGCTCAAGGAGCAGTGGAGATGTACACGCATTCAACAGCATGATAAGCTGCTGCTGGGTCGTACCACTAAGCTGATGACGGGAACGGACCAGGACGGCACTGTGTTTGGGTGTCTGGGGTACATGTAGCTCGGCCAGTCCGCCTGCAGGAATGCAAGAGCAGCGTAAGGCACGTGGGCGCTGGATGGCCAGATGTAGGCGATAATATGAGCGCGCGCTGTGCCTTGCAGGAGGTTTATCAGGTTGGGGCATCTGCCAGGAGAGCAGCTGCTGCCATCCGTCACCCGGCTGGCTGGTTTTAACTGCACGGTTGGCATGCTGCGCACCTGCGTGATGTACTGCTCGTGTGGCGGGACCGCGCTGCGAATGAGAAGGAGCACGACAAGCGCGCCGGACAGGCAGCACCAGTCCGCCAGACTTCCCCTCGCCGCCTCGCGGAAGACCGCCGCACCGCCGCCGAAGAGCCGCACGCTGCCGAGGCCCTCCGCCATCGCCACCCCGTAGCGATTGTTTGCGAATGGCTTCAGGTCTGCGCGGCGGGGGATCGAGCGGTGTGATTGTAGTCAGTGGTGAGGATGCTGCGCCTGTCCGCCACGTCCTGCGAGTTTTAAATTCGCGCGCTGCCGCCACATATTATTATTTATATTGAGATATTATTATTTCGTACCAGCAGAGACGCTGCAAGGGTTTCACTGGTGCCAGTCCTGTCCCGGGGGCGAAAAAAACAAGTAGTCGGTGTATCTACTTTTTTTTTCCGCCTGGTGTATCTACTGTATTTGGTTTCTGCCAGCGCCTGTTCATTTTTCCGCCCCCGAGACGGGACTGGCAACAGTGAAACAACATGTGAAACCGGGCCTGCTTTATGTTGCCGGCACGAGTAAGGGCATCTCCGTAGATACCGTACCTGGACTGGACGACCCATCAGTAGATGGACGACGGCAGCACGTAGATATCTGTATGGTGCATGGACACACACGCGGTGGATAGTTGGTGCGCGCGCGCGGTTAGTATGCCGCCATATGACCCATTCGTCCCTGCCTAGAGAGGGGGGAAGGGGGTGGGGGGGCGCTTTCGGGTGGGGCTTACAAGGAGCTGTAGGTGGTATGAGGGCATCTGCGCACGGCATCCCGGGGTACAGCTACACTCGGCTATATATCAGCCCTTCTCGGAGGTCAGAATTTAACCGTGCCAATAAAAAAGTATGTGATAATACCTATATATAGCGACTATATAAAATACATGGGCGCGCTAGCAGCAGAAGGCGATATCGGAAATCACCAAAATAAAAGGCAGTCAGAAAGGTCCTCTACAAGTCTACAGCGACTGCGGGGTGGAAGCAGTAACATGAGAAGACGCAGAGAGGGCACGAGCACACGCATCAGACTTGGCCATCTGCACACCGGCAGAGAGAAGGATTAGGTATATAAAATACCTATGTATTATGCAGTCGAAGGATTTTATATCACGAGCAATCAGTAATCCTTCTCCGTTCGTCCCTAGTCGCTATCGGTACATTACTGGTGCGTTGAATTTATGAAACGCAGATATGATACCGCGCAACGCAAACGCAGATGACGGTCTGCGGATAAATGACGTTTTCGAACACCCCCGCGACAAGGAAAAAAACTATTAAAACGGATAAATTAATTCAGAATACTTCACGAATACATCCAGAAATATTCGACGGCAATGAGACAAAACAATTCATTATTTTTTTGGCTCCGCGAACCGCCTGTCCGGCAAGATTCAATGTGCTGTTTTAGGTGGCGGTCCCTGGGGTCAGAACAACGGGGGGGGGGGGGGGGGGGGGGATCGGGGGGGACCTTCCTTCGACCCCCAAAAAAATATTGGCCTTAACAGTACTTTATGCTGTGCAGAGCTCCCCTAGTTACTCGCTTTGGCATCCTCGGATGATTGGAGTTGGTACTCGGCGCGTACGGGACAACAGCCACCGGCACGCACGCCGACTTTCCGCAATAATATCTCACCCAACTGCGGTGGCAGTCGCAATCAACAACAGTGAGTGTGCTCCGTACTCACACGACCCGTTTGCAATGTTTTATATATGTTGTACATACAATTAAAGATGTACATAGCATGCATTGTCTAGTTGAGATACCCGTAGGATATTGAGATATGCCGCCGTATCTTCAGTGCAGTTGTCACGTAATGAAGGGAGTACATGTAGCTCTTTACATGGGCGTACACATACACATACACATATGCATACACATTCACATTCACATTCGCAGCACTATTCACATTCACACATTTTATATGCATATTATATATGCATATCGATACACATACACATATATACATGTGCATATTAATATAATAAATACATGCATATGCATATGCGTATACATATATATGCATACATATATAAATTATGATCTCGTCACTCATCACTCGTGTATATATACATATATACACATACATTATATACTAACATGTACACATACACATACATACATTTACATTTACACATACATTTATATAATATACACACACATACACCTATATATACATACACATGTATAATCATATCTACATACATATGCATATACATATACATCAGCCAATAACTGTTCGGCATGCACTACATATTTGAAGATCAAGATTGGTAGCCTACATCAATACTTGGGTGGCAGGGCCAGCGGTTTTATATCACAACAACTACACGAATTGAGTTGTGTAGTCTTTTCGTGTTCTGACTCCGAAACACAATAACCTTCATCGGCATTGCACTGTGTTTGCTGTTATAATTGGTAAGTAGTGTTTGCACCCCCGCCCCCCCCCCCCCCCCCCCGCCCCCTCCTCCTTGTTTTACATATATGCAAGCCTAGGGCGCACACCACTGCCCACCACTAACCCCCCCCCCCCCCCCCCCCCATTGCAGGAATCTCTCAAGTAAGCAGCAGTCATTTCATGAGTTTTAGGGGAACGCAGTACTTAAGCAGTACTGAGAGCTCAGAAGTGATTTCCGATGAGGGGCCAAAATAAAAGGGGGGCACCTAAAACAATTAATTAAATCTTGCTGGCCTATTTAATTCTGAGGTATATTTACCGTACTGCTTTTAGAGGTGCAGCATATTTGTTATCGTCACACGTACTGCCTATTTCAACATTCAATCGAGTCTGTTTTTGCCAAAAAGAATGCGGAGGTGTTTTTACAGAAAAAAGCGCCATTTTATGGTTAGGAAGGTTCAGCGAAAGGGGAAAGAATATCAGAGGAGGCGCCCGCAGGGCGGAGGCTGTATATAAGCCCACATTCGAAAAGCCGCTAGATTTTAGTCTTAGATCCGACTTCCTAAATTATCTTGCCAATCTAGGAGATAGCGCAGCAATCTACGATTTTCCTCCATATTCAAAAAGATGGCAGACGAGCTGCTGGTGGCTGTCCTAAGTAGCTCCCCGGCCGGGAGCGCAGGGCTCGCGGGCGATGGGGCAGCCGTAGTAAAACCCGATGGTACTAGTTACCTAAGTGGTTGAAACCACTACCAGACCGTACGGGTCGCACTATAGGACAGTTAAAGTCGTTAGGAAAGCCCATAAACACGTTTAGAACATTTCAATATGCAATCGAGTCTGGTTTTGCAAGTTTACACGCGGTTCGATCGTTTACGACTGCGAGCGTGGGCAGTTGGCAGGCGTGCCGACCAGACGAAGGCGGCAGATGTCTGTCTTGAGTTGTAGAAGGGGTCTCGCGCCGAGAGGGCAAGCCTCGATCGAGGCGCAGGCACATATCAGACGCGGACGGGAGATGTTGACGCCGGCGCGGCACAGACCGGACGTGTCGCGGAATTAAGGCGCCGTCTCCCGAAGGCGCCCTACAGCATTTGCCGCGTGCCGTGGTGGCGTGCCTCACGAGCCGGAATTGCAGGCCAGTACAAGCAGGGGTAGAATTGGCGTAGTTGGCGATGAGCGCCTAGCAAAAGCAGTTGCATAAGCACCAGTGGGACGAGTGCAGCTGCGTGCATGAGCGCGCGAGCGCGCGGTGTACAGCCAGTTGAAGTACTCGTACGTTGTACGCGACGCGATGGTAATAACTCTGCCCCTGTATTGGCGATGCACGTTACGAGGGTTGGAAACGCAACAACGCGCGATGACAGCGGTGTCAGGCCGTTGCCATCACCAGTGGTGGTTGTTCCCCCCCCTCGCGCGAAGGGCGGCCGGTAAAACGTACGGCGCTGAGGGGCGCGGGAACGTGGCACCCTGTGTGGTCGTGTCGTACCGGCTCTTAGGTGTGTCGGGGTCGGTTGTCGGCGATGTCGCAGAAGACCCGCCCACTCGCCACGTGGGTCTTTCTTAGCGGAGAGCGATGAGCCGGCCGCGGCTAATGCACCAGCCACGGTTGCTGACCACCCCACAAGGCACATGCTTAGGATGACGCCACGAAATGCACTAGTTGCGATAGGTGGCGGAGCTGTCCCCCGGCGGGCAGCTCATGCTCTCACATATGAGATGTCGTGACGTCGGGAGCGGGTTGGCCGGCGTAGAGGCTCTTGTAGCCTATGCCGGCCCGTAACGATGCCAATGATGTCGGGGCGAGGGTGACGACGAGGCGGCCGTTGCTGATGCACCAGCGACGGTCGCCGAGGTTCCAAACCTCGAGTCGGCCAGAAGTAGTTACGTACACCACGAGACGTCAAGGCACGCCATGTGGTAGAGCTGCCCCCCGCCGGCGGGCAGCTGCAGGTTGTCGTGCTCCTTGCAATTGTGACGACGACGTTGCAGTAAGAGGCGTTGGAGACGCGTTTGGATGAGCCGCACAAACGCCTCCCACTGCGACCACGGCAAACATTGCTGAAGCATGATTACGGCGAGGCCAACGAACCCTCTCAAAACACCGGCACATGAGCGGCGCCACCCTCGTAGCGGACCAATTACGCGAGTCGTCACGGAAAACCACAAATTGAAATTGAAATTGAAATTGATTACAACGTGCTAATCTGCTGCTCTCCACCGCCCATACTGAGTCGCTCTTAGGGCATGCCATCTCTAACCATAGTAGGGAACACATATAGCGTATTTACAGCTTCGGCTTCCGGCCATCCTCTTTCGTTTCCAAGCCTCGCCTCCTTCCATCACGTGATCAATAGATGTGTTACTTTCGGATAATTACGGGTAGTCGCCAGTACGAGCGACTACCGCTAATTGGCAGTACGGGGATTACGAATGCAGTACTCGCCCCACCTCGACAAGGTTTTCCTGTACATTGGCAATGCACCGGCACCGCGCAATCTTCGGTCGTCGTGCGTCTTGGCTCCACCTACCGCCATCGCTGAAAATATCCCGCAGGTCGCGGCGCTGATCGCCCCACCACGCCGGCTGTGGCGGTCCGCCGGCCTCGGCCGCGGTCCGCCGATGCTGCCTCCATCTCGCCCGCATGAGCTCTTGCGGTAGGATCCCCAAGGGGGTCTGGAGGGGGAAAGGCGCCCCCCCCCGCCCCCCCCCCCCCCCCCCCCCGTCCGCTTGTCGTCGCTCCGTGGTCGGCAAGCCGGTCCTGCTCGCCCGTTCGCCGCTCGCCTCCGCAGCGCGCCTCGTCGCTGTAGCCGCCCGTCCATGGTCAGACCGAGCTGACCGCCAACTGACTCCTCCCGCTGCATGGCTGTGACTCCCTCAGGGCACTCCGGCTCCTGTCTCCTGGCCCCTGAGTCGCTGCCATGCCCGGCCTCTCCGCCCCCGAACCGACGCCCGCCCCGCCTTCAAGTGCCGGGCTCCTGTCTCCTCGCGCTCGCCGCTCTCGCCCGTTCTCACGGGACGGCTGAGGGTTTCCCGGGTGTTCCGAACAGGTCGGCCGCAGGGCGCCGCCGAACACACCGCTGTACTAGGCCGGGATTCGAGTGATTCACAGGTGGAACACATACGGGTGGGGGGTACGCCAGATCTTCTGCATGTCGGTCGCGGGTCGTACCGAGGTAAGAGAACACGATTTTATTTCGAACAGCCCTCGCGAGTAGGTTGCCCCGTCCGAGTCGTACAGACCCCCCTCCCCACCCGTAGGCGGATCTCGGAGAGGCCGACGCAAGGCCGAGGTCGTACATGAATTACTTTTTAGCAGCCCCCCGTGCAGGGTTGCTGCCCGGCGGCGCCAGCAGGCGCTACCAGGACTACGAGTATCATTTAAAAAGCCCCCCGTAGGGCTCCCCGGTCGTCGCAAGGACCTCCCAAGGACCCGCCACAACCGGCCACCCCGCTCAGCCCCCTGCCGCACCCAGCCGGGTACGGGTCTTAGGGGCTACCAGCGCCCACCACGTGGAGGTGGGGGTGGTGCCGCCGGGCATGCCGCACCCAGGATCCTCCGCTCCTGGTGGGCCGTTGCCTGGCCGCGGCCGCCGGAAAACCACAGCGTGTCACGACCGTTGATGACACGACGTCATATTGTGCGATGACACGCGGACCAGGTTGAAGTGTCTTGCGGGACAACAAGTAGTCGCCCCGACGACACGGCGGACGTCCTCCTTCGTCCGCGTCGATTTGTTGCGGTAGGCGTAGTTGTCGTCGTTGACAACCGTGACGAGCAACGGCCATGGTGCCGAAGACGTCCACCCAACCTAATCCTTTGCGAGAGGGTGCTCCACTGCGGGAGCCCGAAGGCCTGTACTACGACTCGACTCCGGGTGTTGAGGCTTAAATCCCCCCAACGGGGATCCCCCAGCTCCAAATCCGTGCCGTGCGCATCGCTACTACCCGAAAACGTCCTAGCTGCAAAGCCATGGCAAAAACGGGAAACGACCTCGGGCGCTCGAGTAGGGAAAACCACATTACCGAGGGGTTGTCTTTCGCTACATGATGTTGTAACGCAGGTGCGGCACGACGACTCACTACCGGGTGGATGAACCTCGGTGCGGACTTCTTCAGCCTCAGTGACCCTCACACAAGTACTAACGCGAAGCTGCTAGCTGCCGAATGCAGCGAGCTAGAAGATGGCAGACGAGCTACTGGTGGTTGTCCTAAGTAGCTCCCCGGCCGGGAGCGCGGGACTCGCGGGCGATGGGGCAGCCCGTAGTAAAACCCGATGGTACTAGTTACCTAAGTGGTTAAACCACTGCCAGACCGTACGGGTCGCACTAGGACAGTCAAAGTCACTCGTTAGGAAGCCACATAGACACGATTAGAACATTGTGAACTATATTCGCCCCGCCGCGCGCCACCGTACTATATATGCGCGACCGCTCTTGGCACTATTTGCGTACCGCGACGACCGCGCTACACGGGAAACGCAATGACCGCCGCTACGCGTACCTGATGTACCCGTACCGTAGCGACGACTTGAATGCGCGCGCTACTTTTGATACTACGGCCCCCTTGATTTGGCCGGGGATAACACCAGTCACTATCTCGCCGTCACCATCATTGCACGTCGTCGTCGCCGCCGGCTGACCGCTGCATATTAAACCCCTTGTCAGATGAAGACGTTTTAGGTCGCCACGACCAGTGATCATTTTGAAGTTGCCAGCCGGTGCCTTTTAGTACAATATTCTTAACATATGTTCTATGTTAACTATGCATGTTGACCAGCCCTACGTCGCGTCTGGCAATAGCGGGTGAGCGGGTGGGCCGCCGCCGGCGGATTCGACTTCCGGGAGTCCCGTATCTTCACTACCGCCAGCCGCCCACATCGAGCCATGCACAATCGTCAACTCCACCCCAACATCCTCAAGCACCCGCCACCCGTATATCTACGCACACAACGGCAGGCGGTAGAGATGCAGTAGTCTACATATTCCGGGCATTGCGTCGGCGGGACCCGTTGTCCTTGAGACAGATGGCCCTGCCAGGCGCGAGCGAGCGGCTGTGGACGGGGCCGTGGCCGTGGGCGGGGACACGGGCAAGGGCGCACAGGTGGTTCTAGTGCCAGCGAGGACGCACTCGTTGGCAAGCGGGCGCGCGGGCGAGGGCGTGGATGCTCATTTAGCACTGCTACCGCCCGTGTTGGTGAATCCCCGTCAAAAAGGCCCGGAGGCTCTGCGAGCCGGAACTCAACCTGACTCATGATAGAGTGAGTGCTTTACATACACCGCAGCGACGAAACAATGGCTAGGCTATAGCCTAATCAAGGGACAAAAAACCAATGAATAAGATAAACGATACACGTTCTACAATATACTGGCTACACCACAATGGTTTGGCCTTAGAGGTCTCATTTTTTGCAGCTATAGAGGCTTGTGTAAAGGCCGCCTATCCCGAGACAGACGCGTCATACTATACATGTTTGATGCCAATCCAAATAATGATCGATGGACATATGAGGCAAATTTCTGCGCTCATGCAATCACAGAGATGTCCTTAGCATGGTGAAGAGCAGAATCTACGACATGGAGTATATGAGATAATGGTGGGCGGCGTGGATTAAGATGTCATAAACATGACGGCACAACCGGCTGCTAGCGGCGATCAGGCGGCGCCGACGCAGGGTAGCGCCATTGCGGCAAGTTGGTGGCGGCTCAGCAATTTCCGCTATAATTTCAAATAAAGCGCGGTGCACTTTTGGGATGGGGGGCCAGGAATAAATTATTGCGGTACTCGTTAATTCGGTCGATTCCGCGTATGAGCACTAGAACGTGTACAGGTATTCGTAACGACAACAAGAGCAAAAAGTACCCGCCAACACATTACCCGTATCCGTGGCTGATACCCGTCATCATTGCAGTGCCGAGCAAGAGTTCCTTGTGTACGAGAGCTGTCCTTATGCATCTTTCGCGGATGTGTGGCGAACGAACGTGATAGCTGTCCTTATATACTCGCGATTACGCCTCTACGTAAGAGCTTCGTACAAAAAATGTTTTTGATACGAGGCTGCTGCCCTGTCAGCAGCACTGTACAAAAGCAAAAGAACGAGAATCATATCAAGCAAGAGTATGTGCGCAGGCCCGCAAGGGTGTTCCACATTGACATTATATACTACAACAATTGCATCGACCCCCACATACATTACCACTACCGTCTTTCTACCGTAGTCGCTACGGAACAACGCGTCGTCGTTCGTAGCGAGTCCATCCGCCCCGCTACGAGATTCGCCATCATCCATCCCACCACCTATTGCCCGCCTCTCGGGATGGGACATACACAACCGCTGCGCACCACACTAGACCTCTTGACTACCACTCACGGGGAGCAGCACGGGGAGTATTAGCCCACCGCAGTAGTGCGTGGCGCTGATGGCTGTCCGTGGCCGGCACATAGAGACAATGAGTTGGACCGCAAATAAGCCCGCTGGGTGGCGGACGTGAAAGCGCGGCACCCTCATCCCCCACCGCCGCTTGCACAGCAGCTATCCGCCGCTAGCGGCCCAACCGCGCCATCACACCCGTGAGACAAGATCGAGGGAATTGTCGAGGACGTGCGCGCGCAGATCAGCTTAGGTGTCGTTGGGGAGTTGGGCGGGTATCGGAAAAAGAAAGTCCAGCCCGACCGACCGGCAACCGTCATCACAATACCGGCCGTCCCATGGGCGGCGCTCGAGGTCATAGTCTCGAAGGTTTGCGGAGAAGGCAACCGGGAAATGCGCCCAGAGAGCTCCCACGGGCGATTCTGCGTACTCAACGCCACGCCACTCGTTTGCGAGTCTAGGACGTCGGGGACTATCACTCGGCACATCTGCTTCATCCAGCAGAGGTGAGCCGCCTGCCCGCCTCGCTGCGTTTTTTTGATTTTTTTACTGACTTTGTCTTTCACTATATGGTACACAATAGGTAACGAGCGCCACGTTGTTGTGCATGCACATTGGGGCACAGTTGCATCTTGAAAAGTTTCTAGACGGAACGGGTGCATTTGGCGGGTATCTCCGTGTCATCCCGACAACCGGGGAGCCGGCTGGAGTGGTGGGCCCTTTCCACATGTTGCACACGCAGACGGATGTCATCGGAGGGGGCAAGCAACTACCAGCAAGCTCAAATTGGTTTTTCAGCGTGTGGTGGTGCCAAACGCGGAGGGAGCGCTGCTGCTATCTTAGATGGATGAGGAGGGGGATCTCTCGTCGGCGGAATTAATGGAGCGGCACACGGTGGCCCTGTTGCTGTTGCTTTTGAGCTTTGTGGCCGTGCACTTACCGGTATCGTGAGCGTACGTACGTGCACTACCGCCCCACCACCATTGCCGCTAACAAAGATGTGTTGTGGGTGTGATAGAACCACATGATGCACGAGATAAATGCAGTGCGCAGGGCAATGCTACTGAATGTATCCATCACATGGAAATTCTCTCCAACCAACAGCACATATCGCAAGCGGTTTCTTGGAATCGAAGCCAGGGAATGCGCAAAACGCGGAGTGCGACATGCCGCGCCGCCGCCGTTGTCTATAAATACCCCCATGTCACTCGTCTCTTGCGTCACTTCATCGTCATCGACAACGTACAATCTACCCCCCGGTTCATGTTCGTTGCCTTGGCCGAGACAAACTTTTGGGCGGTTACTACCCCGAGCGAGCAGCGCCCCAACTCTTGGATTGCCGCTACCATGTCGGACTGGCTCTCTACGGCCGTTAATCCCGTCGCCCCCGTCGCCCCCCCCCCCCCCCCCCCCCCGCTGCCGGCACCTCCTCGAACTCGATTACGCAACCTTTGTATGGGAGCAGCCTCTGTTGCTTACGCCATCGGAGTTCCGCTGTACCACATTCGCCATCAAGGCGGCTGGGCCACTAACTCCAACGTTGTTTCGGACTATATCGACCCGAACGTCCTCCCCTCACGTGGCGCGAGGTTCGTCTTCTTCGGTCACATAGCGCGCCCCTTCGCCACTTCCAAGCTCAACAAGACTTCGCAGCGTTAGGGTTGGCCTTCCATGTGCCCCCATCATGACATGACGCTAGCCCTTTTTCGTCATTTTACCGCTCTCTCGGTGCGCTCATCACTGGCAAAACCAGACTCGACTTGAAATGATCTAAACTAGTTTATGCGGTTTCCTTCTTTTCTCAATCGACCGCTTTTCCGTCTACCGTCGCTGCTCAGCGGTACGGGTTTCTAGTTCACCCGTTGTTTGCGCCCTTTGGATGCTACACGAGAAGGCATATAAGCGCAGCCGTAACAGCTGAGTCTGCCATCTTCCAGTTTTGCCCTCCCTGACTCCGTTTTCCCTCCACGCTTTCACTAAACCTTTTGCCAATTTCGGCTCTTGCCCGTGTAAAAACGCCAACGCAATATTTTGGGCAAAACTAAACTCAACATGAAAAAAATAGAATATATAACGAATACCGCTCGAAAGATCCGACAAGACGGTGTAACACAATTCATCATTTTTGGCCGCGCTACCGTCTTTAATTACGGTACATATTGACGGTACCCGTACCTGGGGTATTATACATCATGTCGTCAGCCACTTCCACTACGGGTACCTGTACTGCAGTTTTACCGGATCGCAAACTGTCATCGGCAGATAATTCAAATTTGAAATAATTCGTGACGATCCCTTGCTCCTCGTGCGGGATGCGTAGGCATACGAGCAGCCACGCTCCTCGTGCTGTATGTTAGCGCTGCTGAAGACGGGCGCGCACCTGTACTCGTAGCGCGAACGAGCGCGCGCGTTGGGCGGCGCGCGGGAGCCGCATCGCGCAGGCGAGTACCTGTAGCGCTACATGTAGTCGCTAGTAGCGACTACCCTTTCGCGACTGCCCCATGTAGCGCGCGACTCCTTAGAAGGTTTAAAAAGAGCCCTTCACATACGTACCGGTACCGCGGTAGCGCAAGCCGCTGATAGGTTCGAAAAACGCCTCTTCTCCCACTCAACGCGCGGCCAACGCTTGCTAGCGAACTCCGCCTCGCTCCCCGCGCTCACATCACCCAAGTGATTCTCAGTATAATTCATCGCCCTGCCAAGCCCGAGCCTCTCCCGTTGACAGCTCCGCGCGTCGACCGCCCTTCCCTCCAATGGCTGGTAGCGGCAACGCCGCGGAGGAAGAGGCGCGGTGCGCGCCGCCGCCTGGCAGGCCCCTGACGATGGAGATGCGCGAGTCGCCGGCCTGGGTGACGCCTTTCGAAGCTCCGAGTACCGCGAAGGGCGTGGCTGGGGCGGAGGATGCCTACGTTCCCGTCGACCTGGCTGTGAATTACAGATGCGAGGAGGGATCCTACTCGCAGTGGGGGTGCGTCCCGCCTTCCGGTGGATCTCTCGGAACGCATGCGCTTAGCAGGCCGGCGCGGCTTCAATGAATGATGGAGTTTTTTTTTGAAATTATAGGTCCGCCATCAAACCGGCCGAACAAGGTTTGCTCTCGGCCCTTTGGAAGTTGCAGTGGCTGCGCTGACTCCTGGACGATTCGCTACCCCCGCTTGGCACCTGCAGATCGCCCGAGAAGTCTCGCCAGCTGCCTCGGGTGCGGCTGCCCGTTCGGACGGCGGATGTCCGTCGCCCTCCCCGGCCGAGTCGGGCAACTGCAGGTGAGCGCTGCTCCGACAGCCAGAACGCGCCGCCCGCGTACCGCCGCAGCAGCCGCGCACTTGCCGAACGAACGGTCAGTGCCGAGTAGAGACAAGAGAAGAGGGGCCGCAACTTACACGCTGTGCACCCCCTCCTTCCCCCCTCTCCCGCAACAGTGACACCAACCCGGAGCCGGGCTCTGCCCCCCACCACGACGGGTCGATCGCGTCGCCGCTCCGCTCCGTATCCTGTCCCGATGACTGCCAGGTGGATTTCCTGAAGAAGCAGTCCACAGCGGAGAAGCTCCGATGGGATCAGCTGGCCAGTCTACCAGAGTTAGTCTCGCCCTTACTACCACCCACCTCTAGGTACGCCCTATGTCAAGCGCCCCCCCCCCCCCCCCCCCCCCCCCCCCCCGCCTTCCCCCCCGTTCCCCCACCCCCCTTGTCAAGCAGCTGTGCCCGGGGCTCTGCGCACTAGGGAGCGCAGCAGCCAAGAGTCGTTGCGTACCTTTACCATGTTGTTAAATGGATCCCTCCTGATCACAACGCCACTTGTAGGTCCGTCTCTGAAGTATGGGACGCCGTGGAGAGGCCGTGGAGAGGCGCCGCCAAGCATGTTTTCTGCGGCGCGTTAATCGAGTGCTTGCCACCACCAACCATCTGCCATTTGCCCGATGGTGACGCATCGAATCTGAATGTGTACGAAGAGCACGGCAGTGAAAACAGCATCACAGGTAGGAAGAGCAGCCGGGCACAGAGCCCTGGCCACTTGTCTAAGTGCATGTTGGGTGCTCATTTTTTGTATGTGTATCGACTGGGGACTCGTCAAGCATTGAGTGATGTCACTAATCTGCCTTCCGCTGTGCCTGCAATGAACAGGCATAGTGATGTCCAACGGGAAGGTGTGCTGTGAATGCGGCCACTGCAACGGCTCCTCCATCATCTCCATCAGCCATTTCGCGCAGCACGCTGGCCACAGCGATACTGCCCAGGCCGCCTCCGTCTTGGATGCCGTCGTGCTGCGGGAAATGGATAACGTCCCACTCGGTTTGTCACTGCGGGAGCTGCTCACGGACCCGGCTGCGGTGTCCTCAGTCGCATTATCCAAGCGACGCATACAGCAAGAGCATGTAGTGGTGGAGGAGGACAAGGAGGAGGAGTACGAGCAGATGATGGAGACTGCGTCGTGGCTGCTATCACGGGGGGCACTGCGTCAGGTGGACGCCAATATTCCTGCTGCCAAGCGCCCCCGACACGCACAGCCCCAGGAACAAAAGGCGTCCGGCATGACTGGCACCTACGCAACCGCAGCGCTTGCGATCTTGCGGCGGTATAGGTGCCGAATGACGCCAGGTGCCCCCCCTCCCCTGGGCCCAAACCTCCCCTGCTCCGCTCATGCTGTGGCATGGATTGGTACGGCAATCTGTAGGCTCCAATTCTGACTGAGGGCCTCACGCAGGGGAGATCACGCGCCGGGCGGAGGAGCTCGGGCTGCTGCACGACAGCACCAGCAAGACGCCCACGAAACTCCATGTCCAGCCACATCTACACCCACATAAAGAACCACCCCGACACCTCTGTCTACATCAGGCATGACGACAACTCGGTGAGCCTGCGGGAGTGGGCGAATAACGGAGACGCTTCCGGAGCAGAATAAATGCGCTAAGACGCAGCGGCGGCGGCAGTAGCAGCGGCAGCGGCGGGAAAACACGAAAGGTAGCGGCAGCGGCGGGGAAACAGGAACGGCTGGCGCGGGGTGCCACGGCAAGTATTCAGACTGGGCCACGGCTCTCTGCGCCGTGATTAGTGTAACGCAGCTTGACGGCACACCTGTGTAGCACGGCACACTGTGTTTGTTGGGGCGCTGCTGATGCCACAGAGCACAGCAGGTCCCTCTCAGTAAAGGCCTGGGAGGCCTGTGCGGCGGCATCGGACGTTCATTGGGCGTAAGTCACGAATTTTTTAAACTATAACAATTTGCCCAGCCCCGTGAGGCAGGTAGCAGAAGCGGTAGCGGCACGCTGCGCACGATGGCCCAACGATGGCCCAACGGGATGGCCCAACGCTGGCTGCCCATTCAAAGATCGTCATCAGCTTGCCCCGCCAACCCCTCGCAGTGAATACAAAAAGTGAGCAGCGATATCAGGGATGGATGTCCAGGGGCCACACCTGGGATTCTACGAATTACAAACTAATGCAGTGTATAGCAGAGCCACACAGAGCACCCGATTGATTTGAACAAGCAAGGTGCGCAATGCGCTGCATCATGTAGGCACGTGGCCCGCGTTTATCGCAAACATCTAGAGGAGGTGCCGGTGAGTTGCAGAGGGTGCAGGGGAGAGGGGCTAGACGGACAGTCAGATACGCAAAATCCCACTCTTGCAGTGGGATTCACCCTGCTCTTTCACCCTCCCATTTTCAATATTTCGCTGGCCAGTGCCTTTGAGAGTGAAGCGCATACCCGCCATCATTCACCCATGTGTTACTCATTGCATTGAGTCCCAGATGAATACTTGCAGAAGCGTTTGTTTATCATGTATGAATTTAGATCATTTTCCCGGCAAGGATTATTATCTGCTGCTTATATTTGAATTTGGATAATCGCAAGAGCACGGCTGCGTTGTCGGTCCGCTCGGTGGGGCAGCGTAGGTCTCTTGTATTCGATTTGATTCTAATATCTGCCAGCATGTTCTCCAGATGCAAATGGTGGGAGGAAGTGTCACAGGCGTCACGAAGACAGCGTTCTGGGTCATCGTGTATACGAGACATGGTACGGTACTGCGAGCGTAAGCACCAAGCAAGCACTGTTCTGCCCCGGTTCGATTCCCCGAGTCTGCCAGATGCTCCACATGCGAATGCAGGGAGGAAGTGTCACACACGTTCTGGGTCATCATCGTGTCTACGAGATATAGTACGGTCGTACTGCGAGTACAAGGAATACTTACCAGTATGTACACAATACCAGGGGGGCCGCCTTATTTCTCGCGTCGCTCCGTGGATTTATGATTACTCGTACGGGTAAGGATTGCTGCTACTAAAACACAATTGATCCCTATCTATCGGCCAGCATCGGGTACCTGTACCAGCAGCAAAAGTGAAGTGAAGTTCGCCGCGGGCCCGGCCATCGGCCGAAGCCGCCCAAGGACTTGACCTCTTGCGCCAAATGCAGTCGTCGGTCTGGGATGGCCCTAGAGCTTAGACCACTGCCTCATTAGAACCCCGAAGGGCTAATGTACGTGCCAGGTAAACCCGGGGACACGGGCCCGGTCGATATTGCCCTGAAATGACGGAGCCGGGAGCCCAAGAGCGCAGTCGTACCGGGGTCCTGCTGAGTAGGAGTTCGACCAACGCTCCGCTATAAGCCTATAATCTATGTATATCGCTACATCAATAGTTACACACTCGTCCCTTAGACCGCGAGCAGTTTCTCGTACGAGTACTACTACAGTCTATGAGATACTCGCTCCTTGCTGCAAGACCTCTTCGAAGCTCCTTTACCTGTCGGCGCCTCCACATCGCATTCGGACTAGTGCCTCTATTGGAGTGGCCCGGGATTGTGTGATGGGGAGAGCGTCTCTACTGATGCGTGGAGCGGCGGTTGGCGGATGGCGATGCCTGGTCGGTGGCTGCAATGGCGGTTGCCGCCTCTGTTGGCTCGTAGCTGGATTTCCTTTTGGATTTCCTTCTGGATTTCTGTTTGCATTTCTTGAATGTTGCGTCTAGCACATGTAAGATACTCGCTCCTACCCGGTACCGACCCGACAAACAATCTGTAGCAGCAACTAAGGATTTATTCTTTTAACGCGCGCAATGCAGCGGCACTGTCAATCGAGGTAGATATATTGGGATATTCCCTATTGAAATGACGCCACCAGTGAAGGTACATCCCTTGTCCGCTCGGTTGAGCGGTCGTCTCGTACGCGAGAGGTACCGGGTTCGATTCCTGACAGATGTATTTCGGCAATATATATATCGTCCCGGTGTGTCCTGTGTTTCCCCGTTGATGCATTAGCCCTTCGGGGTTCGAATGAGGCAACGACCTACGGGCTATGCCAGACCTACGACTGCAGTTGGCGCAAGAGGTCAGGTGCTGGATGGGGCGGCTTCGGCCGATGTCCCGAGCGAACTTTTCTTTTACTTTTAACGCCACTAGTGGTCCTAGGACCCCGTAGTGCTTCAATACTAGCGCGGAATAGCGCGGAACATTACCCTGTCTGTAGGATCAAAACTATTTACATCGATGTAAACATATAAAAAATGTTGCCTTTTAATACGTTTGGACGCCTGGACGGGGCCCTCGGGTGACTGCTCGTAAAGGCCAGACAAGATATCTCACATTTATTCGGCAACTATGCTCAGAAATTCGCTGCGGCAAGCAGTATCGCGAGAAGGCTAGTTACTCATCGCTACTGGTACCGTACTCGTACCCGTTGCTCGCCGGGAACCGGCGAGTAGTCGCTACCAGTGACAGTCGCGTCAGGTGCTGATGATGGCCACTGCTTTTGTCGCCAATCAGCGCAACTGCTCACTACAATCTCCTTCACCGCCACTCCGCCTTCGCCCGGAACCCCTTTGTTGCATGCTAGTGGCGTTGAGAGCGCTACGGCAGCGCCGATCGGAGAAAGAAGCGAGCGATGCCCCCCCCCCCCCCCCCCCCCCCCCCCCCGAGTTGGCAGCGACTCTACTCTTTGCACTCCTGTGGGGAGCGGCGTTGTTTCTGGGGGGGGGGGGGGGGGGGCTGGAGGGCTGGAGGCAGTCGTCGTCGCTGAAGGCAAGGTCTCTCCATCCGCCGCTGCCTATGTGTAACGGTGTTGGATGAGCTAGCGTCTTGCGGAGTTTGTTCCTGCAGTTCCGACACTACAGTCTTTGCGCCCCCGAGTCGTTGCAGCACCATGTGACACTCGTAACAAGACATCTTCTCCATGAGGCGGGGCATCAAGAATGTCGGTGGCGCCGTGAATGGTACCCACGTCCCCTGGCAGGCTGACAGCAATGAGCTGTATATATATGGAGGGCTTTCATAACTATATATTACAAGGGATGGTATAGCATCGTCCTTGTACTCTTGCAGTAGCGCTCGTTGTCAATCATTACATGTTTGTTTGCAGATGCTGAGATACGACGGCATGACATGATGTTTGATTCAATTGCTACACAGCTATCCTATTTCTACAGAGAAATGCAGCGCGACTACGATTCGTTCTAATGGCATCCTTACTAGTGAGGGCGCTGCCTTGCGGCGGTATGTGCGACTTCATCATGACTTTGTTTCCATGCCGGATCTTGACCAATGCAATCGTACCCGTAGTAACCCTCTCGTGCCGCTTTTAAACTTTTACCTTCCGTTACACATTTAAAATTGCACCGCCGTCTTAAATAACAATCCGCCTTACATCATGCCTCAGTACGCGGCTGCATACGAGGGCTACAATTACTAGGTTTCAAAACCGGTAGGGATATCTCAATCTGACTGTTGCGGCAATCGCCGGTTGTGTATTCGCTATTTTTCAAACTGGTAGCTGGTAGCACTAGGGGCGGTCCGGCGGGAGCACCGGACAATATAAACCTCAGCTTAAATGTTCCGGGGTAACCTATTTTGGTATCAGGGTTTGTTGCCCCACTGCTTGCCCTGTGGAGCGCATGCTGAACTTTGTTCATAAGCGATGAGTGGCCACCAACGGCCGTGCTTCTTTTATTAAGCATCATGATACTGTTGTCAAGCTTGTGTTTTGCTATATATGTCAATCTGCGCCTACTTGAGAATGATTGTGATCAAGATTATGTGATGAAAATTGTCAAAGATGCTCTGGTAGATGCCATTGAGGCTAATGATAAGCTCGCCGAGCAAGGCGCAACACCCCTTGCACCCCCAGCCGAGGACGCCATTGCTCTTACCTACAGTGATGCGTGGATGCTACCTATCTAAAACTACTGCTCGATCTAACCATTCTCGACCACCACTACTGTCAACTCTGATGTGATTTGCAAGCTCCTTGATGCATTCTGCACACCGCAGCAAAATAATACTCAGCATTCATGTTCAGACCAGGGGAATTTAAATTTGGGGGGGGGGGGGGGGGGGGGGGGTATCAATCAATACTAAAATGTGTCGCGCGGATGCTCGGGAACTGATAACAGTGTGCTGATACAATCCATGCCAGTAGTGCTACTTTTTCCCAGGGAAACCCATACAATATCCGTATACGCAGTAATAAAATGTATTAAATAGAATGCTCTTTTTATTATATCAGGATCCCGCCGCACTAATCCTACTGATGATTAATACATGTGCCAGAGTCGCTACGTGTAGCTGCAGTGCGCACCAATATTAATCATCGTAGTTATCATCTCGGTACGATGCTGATTAGCGGTACACGACCTCGTACGCCGTAGACAAACCTCTAAGTACTAACATGCAACACCCTGACGGACGAACTCGTAATAGCGACTAGTCAGCAGGCGGATCACGCGTCGTCGGATACATAGCGACTACTACGCACCAGTAGGGATGATGGGCCTGATGGTCAGTCGCTACATGGTACCACCATATCACCATCACCACCATCACCACTGGATATAGCGACTATGGTACTGCCAAGTCAGCGGCGGCGCGAAGCAGCCGTACCGTAGCCGCATGCCGCCATGCTGCCCGCACGCGTCGCGCCCGAGAACTGGGTACCGGCACATTGCAGAGTCCACTGTCCCCAGATTCGCAAAGTGCTGCCTGCGGCTTCCGCTCAAAAATATTGAAACGGAACTGAAGCGCAGCTGCCAGCAGTGGCCCAGCAGAGAGCGGCGCGCCCAGGTGGCTGGTGGTGCGACGTCCGTCGCGGAGCGCTCAGCCGTGCTGCCTGCGCGAGGGCGTACACCGGCCGTACGCTGGCCGTACGAATACGATGATCTTGGACCAGCTGCCTATGCTGGCCTCGGCCTCGGGATCCCTGGTAACCAAGAACTACGTAGACGTCATCGGATCGGCGTCCACGGAGGGACTGGTGGGCGGGGAGCGGCGGAAGATGGAGAAGCAGCTGCGGCTGGCGCGCGTGTCGGCCGTGCTTCTGGGCAGCTACGACAAGTACAAGGAGACACAGCGGCCTCACGCGCCCGCGCCGAGCCGAGGCCAGACGGAGCCGCCGACCCCCCAGGATGCCCTACCCGAGGTGGACGAGCAGGTGAGCGCCGACGCGCACACAGACACCCGATATGCACGCGTACCGCCGGGAATGAGTGAAACTTGAGCCGTAATTCGCGCGCATGCAACATGCAGTTGCTGGACGCGGTGGCTCAGCTGGCGCCGGGCATACCAAAGCACCAGCTTGTGCGCTGGGCCCTTGACCTCATAAAGCAACAAGGCTTTGCAGAGTCGTACCGCGAACAAGTGAGCATGGATTTCATGCTCATTCAGGCAGTGGACGTGACAGCGTTCGTCATTCAGGTGAGCCCCCGCCCTCTGCCAATGAATGAGCGGCGCCACACCGCGGTGATGATATTGGCCATGGTTGTGATGCTGATGCCGCGGTCCGCGGGTGCAGAGGGCTTGGCGGGCATACGTTGAGCGGAAAAGCCGTGTAGACATGGGGCTAATGGCTCACATGCTGGACGACACGGCGTTTGGGTGGTCCCAAAAGGACGGAGGGGCAGCACCCGCCAGCTCACGCAGTCCCGGAGTAAAGTCCCGCAAGAAGGGCGACCAGCATCCGGTGAGCAGGCAGTCAGTCAGCTGTTGCGTTGGTGCGCGTGCCTGGTACGTGCATGTATTAATACCGCGTGCCCCTCTCGCCAGGAGTACGTGCCACGGGAGCGCAAAGGCAGCTTTATCGACAAAACCTTCTCTACAAAGCAGCGCGAAGAGGTGGGCAAGACTGAGCGGGCTCACAGGAGGAGCTCGCTCAGTGCCGACGTAGGCGCTGCAGACGACTACATACAGCAGGCGAAGGCCGCCATGGCAAAGCTGCAGAAGGCGCCAGCGGACAAGTAGGGGGTGTTTATCTAGCCTGAAGCACGCAGGTGGCGTCAGTGGTCATGCGGATGATAGCAACGCCGCCAGCATCAAGCGGGCTGTCGACGTAAGCACCCGGTTTTCATTTACTGGGCCGTTCAGATGTTGGCAAAGAGACAGTTCGCGCGCTCTCTATGCACAGCGCCATGCTGCACCAGCAGGTGAAGGCCGAGCGCTGGTGCCGGTTCCTTATCATGTCCCCTGGGTGCTTGCAGGCCGCTGCTACTTTGAGTGCTGTTCCGCATGATGCACGGCATGCCCTCGTTTGAGTCACTCGGACCCATGTTATTCAGTAGGGCTCCCTTGAGCCATTTGCGGACATGTACCCCACTGCCATGTTAGAGCATGGAAATTAGAACGCAATGTTTCCACTTCAATCTGAGGAAGGGGGTCATGAAATGACACGTTAGGGATAGATTGAGCCGAGTAGAACTCGGCATGCACCTGATGTCCCATATGTATTGCACCTACATGTTCATGATGATCTGAATTGGCGCGGGTCTAGGGTCCGCTGAGCACCAGGCTCAGCGTGTAGCTGGGCATGTACACATGTAACTTGAATTGCAACGTCTGGCGTCAAGCACATCAAGTTCAACACAGTTGCACATTGCACTCAATGCCACAGTGTCAGAGCAGCCGGCCGGGCTCATTCCGTGGTACAAAACGACAACGGTGGCTCAGAATGGCGCTTCTGACAGAGCTCAGCGCAGGTGTTTGGCGCGCGGGGTCGTCATGGGGTGCGGGCCTTAAAAGTGATGGCTTGGTCGTACGTCCACGTCATGTACAGCGGTGTGTTGGATTGTGCCCACACAGCGTACGGCTTGAGGTTGACAGTTGCGACCTGCTTCTCTGGGTCCGCCATGCCCGCATCACCGAAGAACGCCTTCGCTCATTTTGTGTAAAACATGCCGTGGCACACGTAGTCCCCCAGATTTATGACGTTGTCCACTGGTGGGCAGAGCAGTAGGTGCTCCGCTTGAGCCATCCGGCATATCTCCACGACAAGGGCTTTCCCCTCCTCCCACAGCTTGTCAACAAGCTCTTGACGCTCAATGTAATCAAAGCTGAAGTCGCAGGGAGGTTAGATGTTAGTTTCAGCGATATAGACAAACAGAAAGATGGAGCAGTGTATAATCAAACACAGCGCAGCAAGGCGAGGGTGGTGCAGGCTTACACGCTCGCTCCCTTGACATTCTGAGGCCAATTCATGGAGTACCCGGTGTGGACGGTGTCTTGCGGCGCCGAACAGGCGCGCGCCATGGCATGGAATGCAGACGGCGTCATGTAGTCGAAGACATTGCTCCATGACATGGTGACCGGCTGCATGCCGGCAATCTGCCGGTGCACAGCTTTGGCTTCCTCTCGGCTCTTGGCATCACGCCCGCAGCTCTCCGGGAAGACCTCCTTGTGATGCACCTCCACCTGCAACGCATCGACGCGCACATAGTAGCGCGCCAACCATCAGGCGGCGACCATGATTGCGAAGGGGGGGGGATGCTCCAGGTGGTGGAGTGGGAGCTACTTAGCGGTGTTTTCTCATTTGGTGTCTTCCCATGCGCACCTGCACCTCCCCGCCCGCCATTGCTTCCCGCAGATTGCTGATTTTCTCCTGAAGGATGCTGATGCCTGCCTTCACCACATCGGCCGATGTCTTGCGCCGTCTCAGGAGATCCTGACAGCAATGCGGGATCATGAAAGTTAAATGGCGGCGCATGCAGGGCACGCGTAGTGTGACCGGTGGGAAGAGGGAAGAAAGGGGGGGGGGGGGGGGGGAGGGAGCGAGAGCGAGCGAGCGAGAGAGAGAGAGAGAGAGAGAGAGAGAGAGAGAGAGAAATCTGACATGGAGCTGTAGGTGGCTAAAGGGGCATCACGACATCCCCTGTGAGGTATATATTCCTATAGCTCTGTCCGCATGCCCTGGGTGCCAGCTCCCCGGCAGCTATAATGTAGCTCCCAGGCCTGCAACACAGTTTATAGTTACATCTACAGAGGGAGTGGACACCAGGGAACATAACATCATTGCAGCCCTTGAAGCGACATGACGACTACGCATTGGGGAAGCCCCGCGATCTGTACAATTAACCCGGCAGGGGGCGGGGGGGGGGGGGGGGGGGGGGCAATGACATTGACAGCCGCACGGAGAGGCCGAGCTTGCATAAACAACGCCTCGTGGATTGCTGCCCCTCACCACGCACACGCCGAGTATTCCGGGATGAGGGTATAAGCCCTGTGGAGCGGAGGGTTGATGCAATACATCATCGCATTACTGCTGTTCGCAACAGGCGTGGTGGGCGGCCCTTGCTAGGCCAGCGCAGGCAAGTAGCGCATCTCAGCGGGGAGTTCTGCCAGAATACCCTCTCATCAATGGTGTGCAGGAAGTGCTCCTCTTTGGGACGCTGCATGCCGGTCCCTGGAGGCACGGCAAACATGACGATGCTTCCCACGTCCGGCTGCAGGAGCTCGCGGGTGAGCAGATACTGGCAGAGGGCGAGCCGGTCGGCGCGCTGGCGCCAGTTGGCAATGTCGTAGTAGGTGCCGCCCTTGTCATGCAGGTCCTGCTGCACGGTGCGGCGGGACTCCACAAGCGGCACGTCATGCACCTGCGCAGTGCATTGCGGCGTGAACAGTCGCGGACCCCCCCCAGCCTTCCGGACAAGAACGGCACCGGTGGAGCGCTGTTGGAATCAAGGATCAAGGGAGCGACACATGGGCCGCAGCAATGGCTCGTCGCTGTTTCTGGCGACTGCTGTCACCTGCCAGTACGCAAGAATACCCGCCATCTCCGGCGTCGTATTGCCGCCCGCCTCATCGCTCATGACGGCCGTGAGGGCCTTGCGGAAAGCGTCGCGCGCTGCGATGCTCCAAGCGGCTGAGAACCAAACCTGTGCGGCAGCATCGGCACCTTAAATCACCCCAATGGCCGGTTGCAGAGGCGCACTCTCACCCGGCGGAGTCTCAGAACCTGTTTGCGGGTAAGAACTGCCAAGAACTGAGCCCAATAGCAAATGGGTGCTCTAGTCTGCCGTCACAATGACCACCCACTCTATGTGCCAATCCACGCTGACAGACAGCAATGATGTGTCATAATGAGGTGACGACAAGCCTATCGCCGCCGTACCGAAATGGGGGCGAGGGGCCTGGATCACCTGAAGGACCTCGTCCACCGCCGCCCCTTGGCTGAGCATGCATGCAATGACGGCCGTCTTGGCGCACGCATACGCTGACATCTCGAAGCCCACCCAACGCAGCGGCCCGTCTCTGTCAGCGGAGTCGCCGGCCACCCGGGAGCCGTGCAGGAGGGTGCTCATGTCCGTAAAGCCGACGGCTACATGCGTTGTGCCCACGTGCATCACCTGAGAGGGGCAGCCATTCCTCGGAATCCGCCGTGCCTCTTATGTGATGATGGCGGATACCGGCGCAGGTTGCACATTGAGGCAGAGGCGAGCACTGCCCACCTGGGGCTGCAAAGGAGTGTTGCCGAAGGAATGGCACAGCTTCTGGATGAAATTCCCCGCCTCTTCTGTCTCTATTTCCCCATCGCCTGACAGCCTAATACATCGCCCACCGCAGCAATCCACACACACACACACACACACACTCGGACAGTCTGTCAGCACATATATCACTAGGGGGGTTCTGCATTATATTTGACGCGACATACCCCGTAGTAGAGGGGCACGAGCAGTGGTAGTGTAACCGATTGATCGCGGAATTTCTGATGCAGTTATCGGGATGTGCGATATCATCGTAAGACTGCCACGGATTGATTTGGGAACACTGCACCGGTGCGAGTCCACGGATGTGCTGGCTGCACATCTCTGCGCGAGCTCCGTTGACAATACGACCCACACCGTGTCTGTATATCACGTGACGGGTGACAGCTCCACTTGAAGCCGAGGCTCACATACAGAGCCCGCGATGTGCACCCCTAGGTCGGCTGAACACTGTGCTCTACGAATGACCAATGGCTGCTGCTCCAAGCCGCCTCGCATCTCATGTCATGGCATGGGTGGCACCGCACAGCAGCAGATGCGCAGGCCAGAGATCCTGGTGGCTGACTGACGGGGGCATGCACTCGGCGTCGGAACGGAAAAATCGCCAATGTGATGCAGCGCAACGAGCGTGCGGGGCATGCGCGCCGTTCACCTGAGCGGTCTCCCGTACCCGGCGTGGCGCTGGGGGTAGATGCTGCCCGGTGGCGCCCTTTCCCACCACTCGAGCTTGTTGCGCTCCGGCACGCCCAGGCGCTTGATGATATCGCTTGGCTGTGGCAGCGGAGCAAGCAACACTTGGCGTTCCAGCGACTTACCACCGGCACATCAACCTTAGTTCCGGTTTGCATGCTGATGCCTTGATTAGTGAGTTGAGGAGCCGAGTTGCAAGTTATATATGTCGATCGTGAGGGGCTTACCTGTTCACACAACGACGCCGTGATGCACCGTGATGCACAGCCACCTACAGCTCCGTGTCAGGTCTCTCTCTCTCCCCCCCCCTCTCTCTCTCTCTCTCTCTATCCCTCTCTCGCTCTCTCTATTTCTCTCTCTGCCGTTTATCTCAACTAGTAGAGCGCACGCCTAACCATTGAAAGGGCCCCTCCCCATATGGCAAAACTTCACGGGTTTATGCTTGAAGCAGTTGTTAGCGTAGGGTTTAGAGTTAGGTTTTGGGGTTTGGGTGGCGTAGTATAAGCGACCTGTGTATAGGTCGAAGCGTGGCAAATTCCATGGCAGTGCTACAAAGCTGATGCAGGCATGCATCCCGTCGGAGGCGAGTGCCTGCCGCACCGTCACGTGCTCCTGTTGCAGGCGTAGCCGGGACACCCCGATGCTGCGCGCATGCTCGTAGGCGTTCTGCAGCAGCCGCATCCCGAGCCCCGGGTCGCACTGCGGCGGCCACCGCCCCTCCCGGCCAAACTCATTGTGCAGCTCCGGCACGCGCTTGTCGAGAGCGGCAAAGCTCAGGGACTGCGGCAGCCCGCCGCCCATCTTCTCCACCGTTGCCATCAGGGTGTTCGTGATGGCGATCGCCTCCAGTGACGACCGATCCTCGTAAGCGCCGGGCTCTTGCACGTTCCTCACTTCTGGGTCTCTGCCTTTCGCGGCCTGTGCAACGCAAACCGCCCAGAGTCACCCACCAAGCAGTACTGATAGCTATCTGAATAGTGTAGTACGGGTGCCGGGGCACCTATACGGACCCTAATCATGAGCCTCAAATCGGGCTTGCTAGCCACCTACTACAACGTTTGCTATAGTTCCGGTACAGCTGCAGCATTAACTTAGAGGCGCACGTGCCTACCTGTTTCCCGTCCTCGTCTGCTGCCGACTTTGCCGCCGCCGCCCGCTGCCGCATGGCCGCCTTGACCCGGGCCCCGAGCTGAGAAATGGGGCGCATGTCGGCATCTGCAGGCATCGACGCCTGCGCGATCCTGCACGCCCCTGCCGCCAAGGAGAGCTTGTCCAGGTTGAGCAGCGCCAGCGCGCGCCGGTAGTGACTCTTTGCGTGGCTGGGCTCGAGGAGCAGGACTGCGCCCGCGGCCACGACGGCCGATTGGTACTCTCCGACGGCCAGGTGGCACTGCGCTCGGTTGGACAGCAGTGGGATGACGTCCTTGGCGGGGCTGGTAGCGGGGCCGCAGCAGGCGCGAAGGGCCGCGAGGTAGAGCTGCAGCGCCCCGGCGGTGTCGCCGGTGGCAAAGAGCTGGTTGCCTTTCTGCTTGAGAGCCGCCGGGTCACGGCCCAGTGCCTCGGCTGCGGAGAGGGAGACCGGACCTTCATTGGCGGAGCCGCCCCCACTGCCGAGATTACCTGGGAGAGAGGCGCTGAACACCTGCATCGCCGTGCGGCCAGCAGGACACAACACAGTTGCCGATGCCAAGTGTGGCGCCACACTGCTACGCCAAACAGTGCTTAAGTCTCATCACGGTCAGCCGGGGCACCACACCAAATGTACCAAATCATCAGCAGCCTGTTAGCAAGCATAATCTAGCAGGTGCCCTCTGACAGGCGGTGATTTGTTCGGCGATGGGATAAATATGAAGTGCATACATCCCACCCGGCGCAGCGGCAGCGGACCTGCATCAGAATCTGACCAGATGGGGCAGCGGGCAGTGCCTTCCCCGCGCGGTCCGCCACTTTGGTGCGCACATCCGGCTTCAATGCCGGGTTGAGCCGGGCAGCCTCCCGGTACGCCCCAGCCACCAGGCTCGCCTCCTCTTGCCGCAGTGCCATGGCCTCCGCAAGGCGGTACCATGCCTTGGCGGCAAGGGCGCTGGGCGGATCTGTGACGACAGCGGCCGCGGCTGCGCTCCACAGGCTTGCCTCGTTCGGCTGGTTGAGCTTCAGGAAGCAGTTGGCTGCATTGAGCATGAGCTTCAGCAGCAGGTGACCCCCCCCGGCAGAGGACACCATGGTGGCGGAGAGGGCCTTGTTGTAGCATGCCTCAGCCTCGGCGTAGTCCTTCTGCCTGCATGGTCGACATCAGTCAAGCTCAATGGCTCGGTGATGAGCGGATACCAGAACTGGATGACATTTCCGGATGCTCCGAGGAGCTCAACGGCATCGGCACTATCTGACTTATATTGCTGACCAGTGACGAATCGGAATTGCTACTGAGTGTGACAGTCCCCCTGTAGCGCTGACACCCAAAGGTGGCACCAAACCTGAAGTGCTGGTTGGCCTGCTCCTTGAGACCAGCAGCATCCAGCGGCACCAGTCTGTCCAGCCACACGACGTCCGTCTCCGGGTTGTCAATCCGCACGCCGCGCGTGCCATCCGCCATGACCTTGAAGAACGGCTCGATCACTGCGATGTGCGTCCCGGGACTGAAGTGCTGGTCCATGACGATCCACCGTTCCATCATGTTCTGGCGTGTGTCAAACCCCGCCCAGTTGTAGATAGCCACCTGCGTATTGGCACATCAAGAGACGAACAACATCAGGACTGTATCAGCCCAGTTCTGGTGAGAAGTGCAGTCTGCCGGATGTCACATGTGTGCGTGCAGATAAGGCATCCATGCACCCATCACAGTGCTCAGGCCAAATTCCACTCTTGATGCCACACCATGACTTTGCAACATCCAATGCACACTCACACAGGAGCGATCCCTGAGATGGGGTGACACATAAGTCGGCCGATGGCGAGGTGGGCGGGGGGGGGGGGGGGGGAGCAGTGACTCACAAACACAATATTGCCTGCCTCGTCCTTCAGCAACACTTGCACGGAGTTCATGAGGCAGGGCTGCTCCACCAGCGTGCCGCGAAGAACGCGGCCCGTGTGAGTTGTGTTGACATGCAAGCCGTTCACCTGGACTGAAACTCGCACGCGCGCACACAGTTTTGTCAGCCGCAGTTACTGATGCCCTCCCGCCCTGCGTGTATGTATGCCGCTATCACAGAGTTGCGTGCCCGACCAGGAGATTGCCTCGCCAATATATATTAGTCACAAGCTGAGACTGATTGTGCGGGCCATAAATCCATACATTATTGCTCGGCTGAACGGCTCGACACAGTCTGCAGCGCGCGGCGCTTTAGTAGGAGCCACGGTTACTTTTGTTAGCGGTGCAGTGTCTTTGACTGCTGTCCATTCTGTGTCGATTAACAATTCACTCAACAAATAATCGCTTTTGCCATCAATGTCACCCGGCAGTCGCGGCCGTTCGCGATGACATGCCACACGGGTAATAGGTGTGACGATTTGGCGCGTCCAGCACCACACGCCGGTGACTGGCTGTGAGCGGCTCGAGATGGGCTTGCAGTCATTGCCATTCACATTTCAGGTATCTGTGTAATGTATGCACAACTCTAATCTCTCGGCAACCCGTGTAGTCATCTAAGATAGAGTGCCTCCAGGGATACTTTCGATGTGCCATGCTGGCTGCTGACGAAGTGGTATGGGTAAACGATATTCCACACATAGCTATTCACTATCTTCAAAGGACAGCTCTGGCATGTAACAATACGCATTTACACCCTCTTCACAAGACTACCCCTCCAGTAGTGCCTGCCGCTCACCTGGCAGGAGCCCGGGCAGCCGCCGCCTGGTGACAGCTGTGCAATCCACCGCCTCCGCAGAGCACGCCGCCCGGCTTGGCTTGGTGTTGCCACTCCCGTAGTCCATCGCAGCCGCGACTGACATGCCGCTGTACAGCTGGTAAAGTTGTTGTCGCTTCTCGCGGTGTTTGCGGCGCAGTTGATCCTCGTAGCTGGGCGCCTGGCCGGCGCTGTCCGCGGGAATCGCGCCGGGCCGCTGTTGACGCATGGCTTGCACACTCGCGTCACGCATGAGGTCCGTCATGAGCTGCCGCATTTCGGCCGGCACTCCGCCGTCCATGTTGACGGGCGGCCTCAGCGGTTTCAAGCTTCGGAGCGCTGTCTGGAGCAACAGCCCGCTGCCTGCGATGTGGTCAAACACAGGCGTCAGTATTAAATGTCAAGTGTGTCAGTGCACCCGTGTCTAGAGTAAAGATTTCAAAATGTGCATGGACTCTGCCCACATGTACCGCAAGTCACAGCACTGCCGCTGTCAATCTGCCAAACTGTCTCCGGGCTGTACAAACAGAGAGAGAGAGAGAGAGAGAGAGGTCTTACACGGACCTGTCACAGGTGGTTGAAGGGCAACAGTCATAGGTGGTTTAAGGATGGTTTTTTATAGGATGGCGCCACAACGGTAAAATCATATATGGCTGACACCGACGCTTCTTTCTGAACAGTTTGTCATTTTTGTCAGACTGCGGTCAACTTTGAAAAGATGGCATCCGCAGAAACCCAGAAAGGCTGCCAAAGAAAAATCTCGGCAGGTTCGCAGGATCGTAAGCAGGGTTTGTCGGGACATATCTGTGCCGCAACAATCGGTCGGGCCGTGCGGCGGGGTAACCATGGGCAACCCTTATCAGAGTGTTCAGCACGACCAGTGCTAGCACGACCCAGCGTGTTCAGCAGGCTAACTCCAGTGACTAGTGTATAATGACATGTTACACTACGGTCTTCCCGCGCGCCTGACACCGACAGCAGGATTCTCTGGGCCTCAGGGCATGTATATATAGTATTTACCGTATGTAGTTTTTGCCTACCGGCGGCTGGGACGGAATGCGGATGAGGGGCCAAAAGTATAGCAGGACTGACGAAATAATACTAACGCCGCAGGGAGAAGGAGGCGCGCGGAAAAGGGGGCGCGGGCGGGGTCGCGCGCGGGGGGGGGGGGGGGGGGGGGGGGCTAATGTCAGGATTTTCTTGCCTGCAACTAAGGGCAGTAAGTGCAGCAGCCCTCGTCGATACAGGTATGCCAGCACCGGTACTGATGTCGCGTCGCGTGTGATACAAGGATTTCTACTGTCCTCAATACTGCTGTCGCGCCTCGATAGTAGTGTCGCGTCAAATTAATACTAACTGACAGCTACCGTCTGCATGGAATTCAAGAATTCAATTGAAGCGACTGGATAAATATCGCGATCTCCGCCTTGCCCAGAGCTTTCTGCGGATTATAGCGGCACACAGCTCGTTGCGGGCCGCCCCGGCACGTAATCGCACGAGTCTCACATGCACACGGGACAACTGGTTTCGAAGTGCTGCGACTGCCTATTGGCCTCCCATCGACGAAGAGCAATAAGTCCGCGAGTATCAGAGTGGTCCAAGCTGTTAGTGGTCCGGCTACTCCCTGGAGATGATGACCCGGCGCCGACAATAACGTAGTATTGCGCGGTCGGACTACAGCAGTAGTAGTACTCCGTCAGTGCAGCTGAGTGCTGAATTTCCTGATATGGTTTATTACTGCGCTGTGCGCTCGAGGACTATCAATCTTGTCCCGGGTTTACTCGGTTGATGCATTAGCCCTTCGGGGTTCGAATGAGGCAATGGTTTATGGGCTATGCCAGACCTACGACTGCAGTTGGCGCACGAGGTCAAGTGCTGGGGCGGCTTCGGCCGATGTCCCGGGGCGAACTTTACTTTACTTTTACTATCAATCTGGTAAGTATAAACGAACCTTGCGATGTGCGCCTGCTCCCGTTTGTAGCCTCAGCAGAGTGGCTCGCGCACAGCGGGCGGGAAATTGCGAGAATGTCTAATTCTGCGTGATCACTGCGTGAAGGATTCCTATCCCAACTCTAGAACGTGACGAGGAGGCGGCGGCATCCGCGCGCCAGCAAACTATACATCCGAACCTCTGACGTACAAGTACCCGTACTCGTGATGATGAGTTGATGACTATACAGCAGTGTATCTAGAGTAGTATAGACTAGTCTTTCGCGGCAGCTGCTGCTCCTTCGGTCCCGCCTGTTCCCGCATGTCGTAATTTTGTTTTTCCGCCCCCGGGGCAGGCCTGGCAGCAGTAAAACCCTTGCAGCGTCTCTTCGGCGGCCGTTTTGGCAGCGAACCAGTTTATACGGAAAGCCCTGGGTAGGCGACGCTCCGTTATAGTTTTTTACATCAGGGCTTTAAACATGGGTGCACTACAAACAGAACTAACATCAACTATGAAAGGTTGCCAGCAAAAGAGACGTAAGCATGAAACCAAGGTCGAGCAGGAGGCTAGGGAGTCAAGAACCAAGGAAGAGCCAAGGGAACCACGAAGTCGCCAAGCTGCCAGAAATCAAAGGGTCAAGGGAAGCACTGAAGCCAAGGAACCACCAGAAAGACCGAAAGGGGAACATGAAACCAATGGGGACCACCGCCGGGGGTAGGCTATCAGCCGCCGCCGGCGAGTGTGCTTGCAGTAAATGATCCGGGCCATAGCAACACAGGCCGCCGAGCGACGCGACGCAGGCGCAGGAGCACCATCACGTGCCGCGCGCGGCCGCGACCCCGCCAAGAACGTTGTCTGCATGTGGCATGTTGATGAGCAATAAGGAGAAACGGCGGCGCCACGCAGACAAGAGCTGGCCGATTTTTTGGCATGTGTGTGTGTGTGTGTGTGTGTGTGTGGCTAGCTTTCGCGAGCTCCACCAAGAAGGCCTCAGCGTGCGGGGCCAGCGAGCTGAGCTCGGAAACGGCGAAATGAACAAAGCGAAGCATGCCGGCGGCGTTTCGGACACCCTCGTCATACTTCTGGATTTTGTGGCGCCCTGCAGCCCGCAATGCAGTCGTTGGATCCGAGCTTGACACGCCGAGGATAGGGGCAATGGTGGTATCGACAGCAACCGTGTTCCCACGGATACCACCACACCCCAAAAGCCCAACATCGGCCGGCCGGCCGTCGCTGCCCTTCGAAAGAGAAACAAGCACCGATGGGTCCGTGAGGATCTGGACACCCACGCCCATGGCGGACTTCACGTCGTGGCAAACGTCGGAAAGGCCAAGTGCCGCCCACTCGTGTGCGGCGTGATTGGAGTCGCCCCCATAGCAACGTGCCACGTGATCAGCGTACGCGACCGCCCAAGCTGAAGGAGTGAATTCCACGCCAACTTCCTCAAAACGGACCAGTAGCATTCCTTGTACCGAGAAGGAGCAAAAAACACAAGCGCGGGGCTCACCAAGGGAGAGGACAGGAGCCGCCGGAAGGCCAAAAGGGCGGCAAGCGGCATCGCGGAACATGGAATCGTAGTGCTCAGGAGAACGCACGCTCACGGACTTCACCAAGGCGACCCTCACTTGGAGGATCAGTCACCAGGAACGCTGTCGCAGCGCGTAAGAGGCGGCCCCGGAAGCAGTTTCAGTCAGGGCCACTTGTAGGCATACGCGCAGCGAGCTTTGCGAAGCGGACCGTGTGAATGCGGTGGCTCAGGGTTTCCTGGACTTTCCGCATGGAGTGCAAGGGGAAGTCCGAGTAATGCGGGATAGCTTGGAGGTCGGCCACCGAGCGCATCGCAGACGCCGGCTCAGCCCCAGCGTCCGGCTCCGTTATAGTCAACAATCAAGCAAATTGCGAAGGATTCTGCAAGACTAATTAGAGGTCAGTGATGGAATTTCCAACACAGTTGGTTCACCGTACCGTCTAAAACACTGCGCCATCAAAATATAGTACCCGGCACTGACCTCGAAAGGTCCGTCTTGCTACAAAAACTACGCCCCGGGACAGTACGCCCCTGGCAAAGTACTACGTCATGCGTAATGTCCCGGGGGCGTAGTTGTTTTTTCGCCCCCGGGACAGTACGCATGTCGTAGTACTTTGCTTGCACCTACCCGACTCTTCCCCGTGCTGTAGTCGTAACCAAACCGATCATCACACTCGAGACTTCGTCCCGCCATACCCGTTGTTTGTTTTTCCCCGCCTCCAGGACATGACAGGCACCAGTGAGACCCTTGCAGCGTCTCTACGACGGCCGTTTAGGCAGCGATCCAGTTACGGAAAGCCCCGTACTGGTGCCTGGTACTGGTGTTTTTCCCCGCCCCCGGGACAGGCCTGCCTGGCACCAGTGAAACCCTTGCGGCGTCTCTACGACGGCCGCTTAGGCAACGATCCAGTCACGGAAATGCCATGCCATGGGTAGGCGACGCTGCGTTATAGTCAACGAGCAAGTTGTCGAAGCATTCTGCAAGACTAATTAGAGAACAGTGATATAATTTCCAACAGTGTTGGATCACTACCGTCTAAACCATTGCCATCAAAATACCCGGCACTGACCACGAAAGGTCCGCCCTACCCGCCGGACTGGCCCTACCATGGTAGAAAGAAAGTAAGGTTCGCCCCGGGACATCGGCCGAAGATAGCCGTCCCATCACTTGACCTCTTGCGCCAACTGCAGTCGTAGGTATAGCATATAGCCCGTAGACCATTGCCTCATTCGAACCCCGAAGGGCAAATGCATCAACCGGCTAAGCCCATGACACCCTACGCCCAGGAAGATATACGCCGCCCCACCCCCTACGCAAACATGAAGACCGAGGTGGCTAATCTTCCCTGCCTACCTCCCTTTGAAATGTTTGGAGCTGTGTTCTTGGAGTTTCCTTTTTCCCTCCCTGCACCTAGGGTATGCGGGGGTCGACACCAATACTGCTAGTCCTTTAGCGCTGAGAAACCGATGTGCGGCACTTTGCGTGCGTGCCGCCCACGGCGTGAACAACGGTCACCCCAGTACCCATCAAATCTTATAAAACCAGCATCGTCCTCTAGACTGGACCACTCACTTAGTTTTGTGCTGGCCTCCTGCCTGCACAACCCGCCCTCCCTCCCTCTTGTGTGGCTCTTTGCCGCACGTACTCCGCCATTTCAGTGTAACTAGCCTGCGCACTTTTTAGAACGCTGATGTCCAGGCTGCCGGAGCACGTGAATAGTCCTATTGAAGTACGTCGGAAAAAGCTTCGTGTTTACGAATGTCGATGCGGTTATACGAGGCTTGCCAGAGTGGGGAAAAGCGCAATATTATAGCGTAAACGGTAGAGGCCACTATACTTCACTTTTGACTCACTGAAAATGGGACAATTTACTAGCTCACGCGACAAACAATGTACTACAGACATACATATACAGCACAAAGTACTGTACTCGCCGTCGCCGCCGCCATCCCTTATCCCGCCCACTCGAGTGGAGGGGGGGCTGCGCAGTACTACTAGTATACCTTTCCACCACCGCCAAGGCTGCCCAGAACCCAAACCGGGCCGTGGCAGACAGTTAGCGACTATTCATAGGAAGGATCCCACGCGACACAGGCATGCAGGGTCTTAACTTACACAAAAAGGCGCGAACGCCAGGATCCGTGACATGAATGGACTCCGCCTACCTTCGGCGTAGGTCTGCACGGCTGGTGAGTAGGCAGCTATCGAGACTTGCAGCTCACGCTATCGGTTACTGCCATGCAGGCTGGGGTAGGTCCCATCGCGATGGAGGTGCCTAGCAACCCCCCCCCCCCCCCCCCCGCCCCGCTCCCCCCCCGCACGCGGCCACCCTCTCGAGGGTCTGCCAGCCGGTCCGCCCGACCCGCTCGACCAAGGGCTGCGTCTGCTCGACGCGCCCCCACCCAACGCTCTCGTCGCGTGGCGGCCCTTGCCGTTGGACCTAAGCCGGGCCGATACGCAGTCAGTGGCGGGTCAGGGGCAGGGCCCGCCAGCGGCAGACATGTCGCCGAGCTTGGCTGTCGCTGGCGATGCGGGCGAGGGCTGGCCTACGCATAGCGATAGCCAGGCTGGGGAGAGCGGCGGGCAGGGAGCCGGCGCGTCGGCAGCCACACCCTGTGGACTTGCGCTCGCATTAGGCGGGGGTGGGGGCGTGCCGGATGCCAGCGGCTCGGAGGCTGGTAAAGGCGCAACAACCACCATGCTCACGGTAAGAGCTGTGGAATAGGCGGGATGGAGGGCGGGGGGCGGGGGGGGGGGGGGGGGGGGAGGAGGTTGTGGCCGTGCTGTGATGTAATGCTGTGGTAGTGTGGTGCACCTTTGCATTTTTAGACGGCTTGCTAATTATGTCGCCATTACACGTTCGACTGACAGCCCCCGACTCCAAAAACTAGCACGAGCAACGCACTCCCTGCCCCCGCTGCCGACGAGTTGCAGCCGGCCTTAATAGAAGCAACGCCAGTCGCCAAGGTGGGCGGCCGTGCTGCGATGTAAGGTTATCCTGGACTTCTGTTGTTTTCGGCTTGTTAATTATGTCGCCATCGCGCGTTCGACCCACAGCCCCCGATTGCAAAGCACGAGCGACGCACCCCCTTGCCTTGCTGCCGACGAGTCGCAGCCGGCCTCAAATGAAGCGACGCCAGTCGCCACGGTGGGCGGCCTTGCTTCGATGTAAGGCTATGCTAGGCTGTTTTAGTTTTCGACTGGCTAATTATGTCGCCATCGCACGTTCCACCCACAGCCCCCGAGTGCAAAACGTGGCACAAGCGACGCAACCCCTTCGCCTTGCTGCCGACGAGTCGCCGCCGGCTCGCATGCGCCACCAGTCGCAAGGGTGGGCGGCTTTGCTGCGATGTAAGGTTAAGCTAGGCTTTTGCAGTTTCCGGCTTGCTAATTATTATGCCGCCATCGCACGTTCCACCGATAGCCCCCGAGTCCCAAACCTTGCACGAGCGACGCATCCCCTCGCCCGATGCTGACGAGTCGCAGCCGGCTTCAACCGAGGCGACGCACGTCGCTAAGGCGGGCGGCCTTGCTGCGACATAATGATGTTATCCACCTTTGCATTCTTATGGCTAGCTAAATATGTCGCCATCGCGCGTTCGACCCCCCCCCCCCCCCCCGACGGCTAGCTGCACGAGCGACGCACCCCCTCGCCTTGCTGTCGGCGAGTCGCAAACCGGCCTCAAAAGAAGCGACGCCAGTCGCATGATGGGCGGCCTTG